>VMDR010013071.1:0-25527 GCA_007922815.1 Macrotus californicus | reverse complement strand
GATGAGAGACACAAATTTTTATTTAAAGGGATTCATTAAATGCAGACCTAAATGTGCCTTAATTTTACATATTTATAAGGCTTTCCACTTAAACATGTTTTTGAAGAAAATCATTTATTATTCACTTTTTATTCAAAATATAAAGATTACAACTATATAGAATCCTATGCACTTAACCTGTGCATGATTTAAGCACACTCAGAAAGGTAAATACATTTCAAGGAGATAAGGACATTTTCATCTCATCTGGCTAATGGACAATAATGGGTACAGGACTTTCAATAAGGGTGATCAGTAGAATCAGCAGAGTAATTTTCTTTAAGTTTGAGTCCAGATGTCCATCCAGGCTGATATGATCTTTGGTGTGTGGGTGGGGCTTCCCAGGCTCCATGTACTGCAGGCTTTCCTCCCAGTGCTGAGAGAGACCACCGAGTCCTATGGGGTGGGGGGTGTGGTGGAGAGGGACTGCTCTGGTTCTTGCTTCCTCTGCCTGATGCCCAATTCTCTTCCTGACTAAACATGGCCTCAGGACATTAGTTTTTGTTTCATTAATATTTATTTTATATGGCACTTCATCATACATATTCAATGTAGGAAATGAGATATATGAAAGATACAAAAGCCTAATAATACTCATTCATTATCTTAATACTCAAGAATCATTAACTTTTTTCTTTTCTCACTTAACAACATATTATGAACTTTTGCCCATTAAATATTTCACCATTACATATTCTCCTTGACAAAATTTTTAATAATGTCACAGTACTCATTCTATCATGTAGTGGCCCTATGGCTGACCTAACATTTAGGCTGTATAAAGACCATCTGGCACATATACAAGGGGGAGGCCCTAAAACCCCCAGAATTTATTTATAAAAATTGTGTATTTATTCTTACATGTTTGAACTCTAGTAACCTTCAAAGTACTCTCCATCTTTGCAATATACATTTTGAAATATTTTTTCCATTGCTCAAAATAATTTTTGAACTCCTTGATTTTGATGTCTTTTAGTGCTTCTCCTGTTTTTTTTTTTTTTTTTTTTTGTTTCACCTGTTCCACATCAGCAAAATGTTTCCCTTTGAGGACTTTTTTCCTCTAGGGAAACAAAAAAAGTCACTCAGAGTGAGAGCAGGTAAATAGGATGAGTAGGGCACGAAGGTCATGCCTTTTTTGGTCAAAAACTGCTAAACACTCAGACAGGTGTGGGCAGGTGTGCTCGTAAATCACCCATCATGAAATGGACAAACATGTTGAGTCTTCAAAAAAATCCACTGAAGCCGAATGCAGCCTCTCACAACAATGCCAGCTGGTACACTGATACAGTTGGGTTCCTAGAACACTCACCTAGCAGAGGAAGCCTGTACCACAAGAAGCTCACCCTCCAGATAATAATTCTGTTTTTTTGGGGGTCTCCCAGCATATATTTTCTGCATGGGTCTGATGATCCTCAGGTTAATTGCTAGCAATCATATTGCTGGGCTGAAGGGAAGGAGTATTAATAAAATTTTGGTGGATATTGTTAACAGTTGCACTGTTTTAAAAAGATGCCAAGTCTTTGGTCTGCCCTTTTGCATGGTATCTGTTACGTCCTTTGTCTTTATATTTATTTTATTACAAAATAGGGTAATCATGATTATATTATTATATTTCCATATATTCATTGGTCATTAATATTTCTTCTGTAAATTGTCTATTTGTTTCCTTCATTTTTCTGTTCAGATACTGAAGTTTTCCTTATGGTTTTCAGATTGGTTTATGCATTAGGGATTTTAGCCTTTTATCCATTATATGTTAACATTTTTTCCCTTAGTTTTGTTTTTGGGTGGTAAATATACATAACATGTAATTTGTCATATCACCATTTTTAAATGTATAATTCATTGGCACTAATTACATTCACAACGTTCTGCAACCATCACTGTTGTCTATTTCTAAAACTTTCCATCATCCCAAACAGAGACTCTGTACATATTAAAAAGTAAGGCCCTATTCTCCCCTTCCCCATCCCTGGTAGCCCCTAATCTACTTTCTGTTTTTGTGAATTTGCCTATTCTAGATATTTCATATATGTTGAATCATATAATATTTACCTTTTTGAGCCTGGCTTATTTCACTCGGCCTATTTCCAAGGTTAATCCAAGTTGCAGCATGCATCATAACATCATTCCTTTTTATGGCTAAATAACATTCCATTGTTTATATATGCCACATTTTGTTTGTCCATTCACCTGCTGATGAATACTTGGATGTTTCCCACCTTATGTCTATTGTGAATAATGCTGCTAAGAGCTTCAGCATTCAAGTATCTGTTTGAGTCCCTGTTTTCAATTCTTTTGGGCACATACCTAGGAATGGAATTGCTGGGTCGTATGGCAATTTTATGATAAACTTTCTGTGGAATCGTTGAACTGCTGTTATTACTTAAGCCTTGGAAATGCCACTAGCATCTAAAAGAAGAAGCTATGCACTTCCTTAGCATGAAAGGCAGGTTCATACTGTCCATCTTCCTTTTGAAAAGAGAAATATCTTAAGTGTAAATCTCCTCGGTCTCTTTCCTGAAATATTTGCTGAAAAGATCAGTTCTGTCATTCAGAGTTGACTCGCTGCTACTCGTAGGACTCAAAACAGGTTCTATCATGAGTGATCCTTGGAACTGAAATAAGCCTGAGAGCCTACCACTCACTCATTTGACCAAATTTTGTCTCATGACGAAGGAATGCTCCATTTTACTTCTGGTGCTGTAACCAAGCTTTCATTTTGGTGAAGCATAAATAAATGCTAGCCTTGGTACTCAGTGGTCATTGAACATGTTTTATTTAACGCGCCAAAGCAGACCAATATGAGATTAGTTCTTAGAGGCATTTCTTCATTTACATTTGAAGATACCTTTTAAACTTTTCTTTTCTTGACTGCCCAGAAATTTTATCAAGAAAATGAAGTCTTTTTTTTTTTTTTTTAAGAGAGAGAGGTGGTAAGGGAGGGTGAAAGAAGGGTAGAGACACATCAGTGTGAGAGAGAAACATTGATCAGTCACCTCTCATCAGAGATGCCCTGGCCAGACACCAAACCTGCAACCAGGCCTGACCAGGAATCAAACCGGCAACCTTTTGCTTTGCAACATGGCACCTAACCAACTGAGCTACACCAGTCAGGACTGACTCTATTTTTTAATAAAACAAGTTTGAGTGTGAATTGTTCATGTGGACAGGATGCTTCAAGAAATTTTAAGTTGAAGAGAAATTTGGATCTATTACCTTACTGAAATATATTCCTTCATCTTAATGGAATCTAAGATGATTTCTTAGAAAAATTTTACAGCTCTCAACAGTGACCTGATTTAATCATGTGAACATATAAAATTTTGGGGCTGTTGGGACTAAAGACCAAATGAGAAATTGCTGTCTTACTAGAAGGATGAACATCAAGTACTTCTTGGGACACAGAGAATTATTTTGGTTTCATTCTATTAATGAAAAGCCAAGAAAACACAAATAACAGAAGAAGAAGCAGAAAAGTGAAGTGAAGGTAGTCACATTCAGAATGATACAATGTATTTCTTTACTGGTGTAATAAAAAGAGCACCTTAAATGGCGTTAGAAGACCTGTCTGCATTTGAATTCCATCTCCATCATATACTACTTGTGAGACCTTTGGCAAGTCACTTCCCTTTTCTGAGTCTCAGTTTCCTTTTTGTAAAATAAGGACTTAAAAATCCCTAACAGAGTTGTTAAGAGATCCAAATGCTTTTAATATTGGAAAGCTCTATACCAGTGGTTCTCAGATGAAGGCAGTTCTGCCCCTCAGAAGGCATTTGGCGATATCTGGAAACATTTCTAACTGTCACAGTTGGGAGAGGGCAAACTACTGGCATCTGATACGTAGAGGTCAGGGATACTACTAACCCATAATACACAGACCAGCCCCTTACACCACAGAATTATCGAGTCTAAGAAGTCAATAGTCCTGAGGCTGAGAAATCCTGCTCCACACTTTTATTTTGTACAAAAATAATTACTTACTTTTATGCAGTGAGCTACTAGTGCCTTTGACTTTCTTTTTTGATAGTTCAGGGTCTCACTAAGAGCTTTTTTCTTCAATCAAACGCCAAGTAACGCACCCACAATAATTGCCTCTTGAAGGACATAGCTTTCTATAGTTTATCACTCTTCTCTAACCAGCATGCACCAATCACATCTCTAGAGAGAAAGACTAGTAACCTATGACTTGAACATGCTAAAATCATGACACCTGACTTCTTTAACTATATCCTCTAAGAGCTCTACTTTACATGAAATAGTGAAGAGTTGCAGGTGTAAACGAGAAGACGTAGCCTGGCATTTAAGCAATAATTGGGAGAATAACTGTTGGATCAGGTTGAATACCCACACACCTGCTCTGTGAGCGACTGTTAACAAGGTGTGCCAGAGAATACCTCAGAAACTCACAGAAGCAAAATGGCTACTTGAATAAGCTGTTTAACTAATTAATATAGGTTTGCTTTTCCTATGTCTTAGTTCCTCCCTCTGAAAAATAAGATTTAGGAACTGGAGTCGCATTTATGAATGAGGATAGAAGCACTCTGATGCCAGCTCTCATCAACACCGTTTGTATTGAGGGGACAGTATGTCACTCTTTCCTGTCCAGGTAAAGAACCATGAAAAAAAGGGAAAATACATGTTTTCTTCGTATGTTCAGGACATGTGTCTTTGTTGCACATGTACAGAAATGAAACAGAAAATACACCATCTCTGAATTACTGCTGAAAATGCTGGTTATTTTAGCCAACTGTGTTAAAAGAATAAAATAGTTAATTCAATGATTAAAAAAAACAATCTATTCACACTAGCTATTTGATTCAGATTGAGTCTAAACACATAAACTGATTTGACTGGTTTAGTCAGTCAACAGCTCGAGAAGCTGGTGAAAATTATGTATCTCTCTAAAATTATACAAGCAATTATGAATGCCCCCAATTAATAAAAGGAGAAAGGCCTTTATTTGCTTAGTGGACAGAGATATGAAAAACAAGGAAAAGTGCACTTGCTATTCAATAGACATATGATTAATTCCAGATAATTCAGTCAGAAACTCTATTCAAAGAGAGAGCTATTTATTCAAGCGATATCACCCTCTGTGTTTAGTTGATGCAGAGGTGCTTTAATTTCTCTGACATATAAAGGAGATACATCTTGATGTTCAAATACATACAGAATGCAGGCATTTTTACACATTGTTGTCAGATAAGGACTCATAGCACATTTTTAAAGACTCTTGGGAGGCCACTGAACTTGGATCATTCTTAGCTAAGTTATCTAAAACACTTCAAATACTTTGAAATAAAACTAATCCCTGCACTGGTGGGTTGCAAACTTTTCCTATCCCCAGGGCACTAAAATAATACCCTTTCGAACAGTAGGTGACGTATTTTAGGCGACAGTTCTCTAGTTCTAACAAGGCAAGTCAATTTTTAGGAATTAGGGATGCTAATCACAGTATTTCAAGATGTGCATTGGTGGGGAGTGAAATATATGACCACAAACTGACACAATGGCAATGTGCTACACTCTCTTGAAGGAGATGCAAATGGGAGGGAGACTCAGCTTCCTGGTCCTGCCACAGCTTGATCTCATAAAGGTCAACATAATTGGCCACATACGGCAAAATCAACACCACTTGCTCTCCCCTAGCCTAGCAGAGAAGCGTAGAAACTCAGCTTCCTGCAGGGCTAAGTGGTGGCTGGCCCCGGTGGAGGAGGAGAAGGTCTGAAAATATGCATGCAAGAACACAAAGCACTGTAATGATGCTATCAAATTTAGCATTAAATACATTTTACAATCAGTTGCAATACCATAGGTTGCCCCCAAACATGCATGAAATATACTTCCAGGGTTTTACCAGACTGCATACTCTTTCATGTTTATACCTTTCTAGTGTTTTTGGACAATATATACTTTAGTTTATTTTTTAATTTAATCTTTATTGTATTTTTTCCATTACCATTTAGTCCCCTTATATCCCTCTATCCCCAGCAATCACCACACTGTTGTCCATGTCCATGAGTCCTTTTTCCTTTTTGCTCAATCCCTCCACCCCTTGCCACCCCTGACCCCACTAGCTGTCATCTGTTCTCCATCTATGAATCTGTCTCTGTTTTGCTTGTTACTTCAGTTTGTTCATTGGATTCCACATATAAGTGAAATCATATGGTATTTGTCTTTCTCTGACTGGCTTATTTCACTTAGCATAATGTTTTCCAGGTCCATCCGTACTGTCACAAAGGGTAAAATTTTCTTCTTTTTTACAGCAGAGTACAATTCCATTGTGTAAATGTCCCATAGTTGTTTTATTCACTCATCTACTGATGGACACTCAGGCTGCTGCCATATCTTGGGGATTGTAAATACTGCTGCAAAGAACATAGGAGTGCTTATGTTCTTTTGAATTAGTGTTTTGGGTTCCTTCAGATATATTCCCAGAAGTGGGATTGCTGGATCAAAAGGCAGATCCATTTTGAATTTTTTGAGGTATCTCCACACTGCTTTTCACAGTGGCTGCACCAGTCTGTATTCCCACCAACAATGCAAAAGGGTTTCCCTGTTTCCACATCCTTGTCAACACTTGTTGTTTGTTGGTTTATTGATGACAGCCATTCAGAAAATTGTGAGATGGTATCTCATTGTAGTTTTAATTTGTATTCCTCTGATGATTTGTGACACTGAGCATCTTTTCATATGACTATTGGCCATCTTCATGTCCTCTTTGGAGAAGCATCTATTTAGGTCCTTTGCTCATTTTTTAATTGGGTTGTTTTGTGGGTGTTGAGTTTTATAAGTTCTTTATACATTTTGGATATTAACCCCTTATCAGATATATCAGCAAATATGTTCTCCCCTTCTGTGGGTTGTCTTTTTATTTTGTTGATGATTTCCTTTGCTGTACAAAAACGTTTTAGTTTGATGTAGTCCCATTTGTTTATTTTTTCTTTTGTGTACCTTGTCTGGGGAAATATAGCTGATAAAAAATTTCTACAAGCAATATTCAAGATATTGCTTGCCCATGTTTTTTTCTAGGATTTTTATGGTTTGGGGTCTAACATTTAAGTCTTTGATCCATTTTGAATTTATTCTTGTGTGTGGTGTAAGAAGGTGGTCTAGTTTAATTTTTCTGCATGTATCTGTCTAGTTTCCCCAACACCATTTATTGGATCAACTATCTTTAGCCCACTGTATATGCTTCCTCTGTCAAATATTAATTGGTTATAAAGGTGTGGGTTTAGTTCTGGGTTCTCTGTACTGTTCCCTTGATCTATGTGTCTGTTTTTATGCCAACGCCAGGCTGTTTTGATTACTATGGCCTTATAGGATAGTTTGATATTAGGTAGTGTGATTCTCCCAACTTCTCCTTTCTTAGAATTACTGTTGCTATGTGGGGCCTTTTGTGGTTCTATATAAATTTTTGAAATATTTGTTCTAGTTCTGTGAAATATATCATTGAAATCTTGATAGGAATTTTGTTGAATCTATAGATTGCTTTGGGTAGTAAGGACATTTTAATGATGTTAATTCTTCCTATCCATGGACACGATATGTGTTTTCACTTATTTGAATCTTCTTCAATTTCTTTCTTTGGTGTCTTATAATTTTCTGAGAACAGGTCTTTACATCCTTGGTTAGGTTTATTCCTGGATATTTTATTCTTTCTGAAGCAATTGTGAATAAAATCATTTTCTTAACTTTTCTTTGTTAGTTTGTTATTGGCATATGAAAATGCAACTGATTTCTGGATATTAATTTTGTATCCTGCTGCTTTGCTGAATTCATTTATTCTAGTAGTTTTTGATGGAATCTTTGGGGGTTCTCTACAGTATCATGTTGTCTGCAAATAAAAACAGTTTTACTTCATTCTTTCCAATTTGGATGCCTTTTATTTCTTCTTCTTGTCTGATTGTTGTGGCTAGGACTTCCAGTATTATGTTGAATAAGAGAGGTGAAAGTGGACATTCCTGTCTTGTTTCCATTCTTAAGGGGAACACTTGTAGTTTTTGCCCATTGAATGTGATGCTGACAGTGTTTGTCATGTATGGCCTTTGTTATGTTTAGGTATGTTCCCTCTATTCTCACTTTGCTGAGAATTTTGATCATATATGGGTGCTGGATTTTATCAAAACTTTTTCTGCATCTATTGATATGATCATGGGGTTTTTATGCTTCATTTTTCTTATGTGGTAGATCACGTTATTAATTTGAGAATGTTGTACCAACCTTGCATTCCCAAAATAAATCCCACTTTATCATGGTGGATGACCTTTTTGATGCATTGCTATATTTGGTTTCTTAATATTTTGTTGAGGATTTTAGCATCTATATTCATCAGGGATATTGGCCTATAATTTTCTTTTTTTGTAGTGTCTTCACCTGGTTTTGTAATTAGGATAATACTGGCCTCATAAAATGAGTTTGGGAGGCTTCCTTCCTCTTGAATTTTATGAAATAGTTTGACAAGGAGATGCATTTAGTTATTCTCAGACTGTTCGGTAAAATTCACCTGTGAAGCCATCTGGTCCACGGCTTTTGTTTGCTGGAAGTTTTTTAACATTATAAATGTACTTTTGTTAACAAATGAAACTACAATAAATGCAATTTCTGGTTTAATGCCCCATCATTAGAGTATGACTATTTGAGACTTTGGCTTCCCTAAAACAGCCCATTTAATTGTCAACCCAAAGCTAAGGTAAGTAGTTACTAAAATATAGGGTGTCAGAAAATTCACATAAAAATAAATTATTGAGTTATCCAAAGTTACCAAATAGATTAAAAACTTTATATCTAATAGGAGCCTATGACAGAGATTACCAAAGTCATGCATTTTAAAGTGTGAAGTCCATGACTAAGACACAAAGTGAGCCAGACTGTTCATCTGTACCACCACACAGTGACTGCACACAGGACTTCATGAGTATGTGACCTGTGCAGTTGCCTAGGGCCCTGTTCAGAAGGGCTCTGCATTTGGCTTAATGTTCTGCTATTTCTGTCTTAATAATTTTTTGAATAAACAAAGGTCCCTGCATTTCATTTTGCACTGGGACCCACAAATAATAGAGCCAGTTTGGGCAGTTTAATCCCCATAGAAGTGTTCCTGTCTTTGACTTTGTGGTAAGACTCTTCATAAGTATTATACCCTCAGAGTATAACTTAAACAGAACAGGAGGTAGCCTCAATGGAAAGAGAAAACATCTGGGGGAAGTTGAAAATGTAAAGACAAAAAATAATTATGGATTTTGAAGAAATGACTGAATCTTTCCATTCCCAGGATATTGAGTTAAAATCATAATGTAGGAAAGCAGCTCTTTGATTGCTAACCAGAAGTCACTATGGGGGGAAAAATCCAATGTCTGAACCATAGGACATTGAGAAGCAAATTAATTTGAGTTCTTTTCTGAAGTTCATTTAAAAGGACTAACTGGAACTGTTTCAAAGAGAACAGTTAAAGGGCTGCTGACATATGTTCAAGTTGGTCCTAATTAGCACTTGGAGTAGGTTTGTCATAGCGTTCTGCAGAGTAAGTAGAAGCATAAAACTCTACTCAAGTGTTAGCAGCGATTAAAAGTATGCCAGTGGGTGGGAGTGGGTAAGATTATTTATAAAATGTAAGAGCTAAGCATGGAGAAAGGGCTTGCAAGAGAAAAACTGGGCACTTTAGGGGGAAGTGTATGGGAGAAATAACCAAAAGCTGGATGAAGAGTATTACAGGATACAAAACACTTAAAGGAATCAGTGAAGACTTACTACATGGGCACTAATGAGCTCTTCAGGATTTGAGGCCTAAGGCTATTAGTGTATTAAAAGTTCTCACACTTGTTCACAATAGGTTATATCCAGGCAATCCTCCTTCCAGGAAGATAAATCATACTCAGATGTAAAATATTAACTAATGTATGTATAGTGCATCATAATTTACGTACATGATCTTTTATACAAAAGATCTATTACATTTATAACATCCCTGTACTGTGCACAGTATAATACCATTTGACAGATGAATTAATGAGGCTGAGAAAAGGAAAGGGAATTCCCTAGGAATGTAGTTCAGAAGGTAATAGTCATCTTTTTCCAAAACCTGTGCTTTCCCCACCATAAATGTAGTGAATGGCATGTAATATGTTCTACTGTTGAAACAAGGTCAGCAACAATAACAGTAACCACAGGGCCCTTCTGAGGCCACTTTCCCTCCCTCTCTCCCTCCCTCCCCATTTTTCTTCCTTCCTTCTTATCATCCATCCATCCATCCACCCATCTGTTTGTCACACAAACTTCAGAGTAAATTCTAGTTTTAAAAAGATGATCATTGTACTCAAAGTTTTTTTCAAGATCTATCATTATCACACAATGTTTCTTAGGAATGATCCTTAGAATGTGTCCCTTCATCAGACTGATACTTTCTCCACCTAAGCTTTCCAGAGGATGGCAATAGGGGAAATCGTGTATGTAATAGAAATGGCTCTAATGTTATATTCAATGAATATGACTGGTGTAACAATGAGGCTGATAGGCACAACACTAAGTACAAAATGTGAGGTAAAACAAGAGTCATGTTTTGTAGCCCATTTGCTTCTGCCCTTGCTCCTTTCCTTCCTCAATCTGCAAGTCCATCTCCCGGTCACTCTAATAAAACTCAACCTTTAACTGAGATACTAAGAACTTCCAAAGACCTTACATTTTAACAGGAAATTTAATAAAGGAAGAATAAAAGGGGAGCACAAAAGGGGAATGAAGAAATGCAAGGAGAGGGAAAAGTACTGGGAATTTCTCTACTGAGCATTTCCACTCTCCAGTCTGGGGTTTCCAAGAACCTAGATTACAACCGGTCTTCGCCTTTCTCAAATTCCAGTTTGTTCAGGAGAGAATGATTCAACAAAGGCTTGGCACCCTACCTTAGACAGACTGCTAACAGCTGCTCTGCACTGTAGTACTTGAGTTCAGAAACTGAGGGCAGAAATGTGATACTGAGTTGTTCTGGCCATGGGCACAAGAAAAAAAAATTCTCCTTTCCTACATTGCATTTTGGTTGAAAATTAAGATGAGAAATTTAAGCAAGAAACCAAAGAATGCAACTGTCCACATCTCCTACTTTCCGATGAGCCCATTGCATTTTGGTTTCTGTCCCCACCACACCAATGAAACTGGCCTCACCAACAATCAAAGTCAAAACAAAGTTGCCAACCATCTCGTTACTTCTGACACCCTTAACCATTCCTTTGTTTTTAAAATACTTTTGTCCTTTTACTTTCTAGCTACTGATTATTCACCTACCTGTTTGGTTACCCATCTCCTTTGTACACTTTGCTTCCTCTGTCTGTCCCATTAAGATTAGCATTCCATAGGGACTTATGCCAGCCTTTTATCTCTTCCCCCTCTGCAGTCCCCTTGGGTGTCCTCACATATTACCAGAGTTTCAATTACTCTCTACATGCTTATTCCAAGAATCCCATCACAGTTTGATTTTTTAGCTAGGTTTTAAACTTGCAGCTGTACCCAACCATTGAAAGTTACTACTAGTTTATCCCCAAGATAACTATCCATAACATGCTAAATCTGAACTGTTATCCATACACTATTCAATCTCCTTTCCCCACTGACCCAATGAATAGAAATACCACCAAGTTAGAAACTTGGGCATAATTCTTGACTCTGCTATGTCTCCCCTCATCTATTACTAAATCCTGTAAACTCTTGTCTCCTAAATTTCTCTCTAGTTCATCCACTTCTCTCCATCCCCACTGCTAAAGCTCTGGCCCAGACCAGCTTCATCCTTTGCCTAGATAATTGTGTGATAGTCTCTTACCAAGCCCATTTGCCTCTTGTCCTGCTCCCCTCCATCTTTCACATCTCAGCTAGAGTGATGGTTCTTAAATGTAAATTTGACCACGCATTCTCCAACACTTAACTGGCTCTCCATTGTGCTCGACCCTCCTAGTCATTGACTCAGCCCTGATTCTGATGGTTCAGTCTCACCAAATTTTTCTTGAATGTTCCTCTCTTTGCCTTTTTTCCAAGGCCTTCCTGTATTCTTTTCCTTTTCCCTGAAGTATTCTTCATCAGTGTTTTCCCATTGAGACATCTTCTTCTAGAAGTCTTTTCAGACCCTCTCTTCCAATACTTTGCTTCGGGATTAGCCACCTCCTCTTTTTGCTCCTTAGCCCATCTGTTGCTGTTTTTGCATAGCTATATCACCTTGAGACGGAGTTTTCCATTTACTAATCTATAAACCCATCAGATACTGCTGTATGAAGTCATAGGCTTGTCTACCACAATTCACTGCTGTGTTCTTAGTACTTAACAGAGAGCCCGAAACAAAGTACTTGCTAAATAGTCCTTGAAGAATAAATAAACTTATGTGTTAAACCTTTCTTTTTAAAGCTTTATATTCTAAAGTCAGATCAGATATTTTTTGTGGAACATATACAATAAAAATAAAGCAACAAATAAACCCTCTGATTCAGAGAACATTGGTTCTGAGCAATGCTCTTCCCCAGAGCTGAATATTTATATTTCTCAGTCTCTAACAAAGAACTGTGCTGATGTGGTTTGTGACACCTGCCTGAGTGTCCTAACCCCAGGCCAATATGTGCACTAGAAACCAGAAGGATGGCTTGTGCAGACAAGTACACAGAGGAGACCAAGCAGTCTGCAGGGTCAAGCATGGCCGACCTTCTGTTGCTATGGATATGCTTTGGGTTACTTAACTATAACCACCAGCCCTGCCATTGTTTCTTCTCTTTTATAGCAGCTTTCAGATGTCACATGGACTCAGCCTCTTTTCTTGGTCCCATCTTGCTCAAACTTCCCTGCACCCCAGCACTGGCACTGAAAATGCAGCTCAGCTTTGTCATGGGTAGAGTGGCAGGGTTTGTGTGTTGTACGTTCAGTTTGAGACTGCTGAGAACCACACTGTCCAATCTGCGAGGCACCAGCTCTGTGAGGCTACTGGGAATTTGAAATGTGGCTAGGGGGGCAGAAAAACTGAATTTTAAATTTAATTAAATTCAAATCTAAAAACTAAATTTAATAGAAAACTTCTAAATATGTTTGGGGCAATTTGGATATGTGAGTTTGCTTTTTCAACTGTAAATTTATGTAATCTAAATGAAGTCTTCCTAATCAAAATTTAGCTCCCATATTAAAGTGTGCTATATGTGTAAAATACAGATCACATTTTTGAAGATTTAGTGAGAAAAAAAGAATGTAATATATCTGATTAAATTTTTATATTGATTACATGTTAAAATGATAATATTTTAAATATACATGGTTAAAGAAAGTATATTTTAAAACTTAATTTTACCTGTTTCTTTTTACCTTCTTTAATGCTGCTACTGAAAACTTTAAATTACATATGTGACTCTCATTATATTTCTTCTGGGGAGCATTGGTTTAGGGGCCAGGCTGGGCCAAAGACAGAAGCGCACGTGAGATTGGCAGCTTTTAGTCCTTTCTGCTTTATCAATTATAAATAATAAAACTGAGATTAGTGACGACTCTACAATAATAACCACCATCTGTTGATCACTTACTGAGTGCCAGACATTGCTCTAAATTCCTCTTGATAGAGGAACAGTTCTCATAACCACTCAACGACGACACTGTTTTTCTTCCTATCTGTAAATCAAAGAAAGTGAGGCATACAGCTGATGTAGCTTGTCTCAGAGTTTATAAATGGCAAAGCCAGGATTCGATCCCAGATAAATCTAATTTTAGAGTTTTTCACACTAGTGAAATGGCAAGATTGTACTGAATATGTGCCACAGGTGTTTGATGCATTAAAAAAAAAGAAGATAAAGCCATAGGCAAATCATTTATTCAAAGCTGTGGGTCTCTGCTTAGGAAATTCTATCAGCTCAGGCAATCTGTATTAACAATAACATATTGCCACAGAGAGTTGCAGATAGCTTTTTTCCAGGCCTACATGCTCTGTGACCAAGTCTCTGTAATTGTTGTTTGCATGTATAATTCAAAGCACCAAAAGATGTAGATTTATTTCATCATATTACACAGACTGAATTATTATACAAATGTTAAGATCTGCTTTTCTTGTTTTAATATTTTCTTTCTTGCTCAGTTTTTGGTTGAATAAACTAGGCATTCAAATGACAAGAAATTTAAAGTGGTACATTTCTGAGCTCTATTAAAGGAGATAGTCATTAATTCATTACGCAGTATATATTGTCATTGAATGATGAAATCCACTGAGTGCTCTACTTAAAACCAAAACAGGATAAAGCCTGTTCTTTCATAGTTCATACACACAAATAAATTCACAACTCTCTTTGTCAGGTGTTAATTAGGTCTAAGAAAGGTAAGTGAACTCATGAAGCTATTTTAAAAGAATAATCAAGATCATTGATTTGATGCAAACAAAAATGCCAAGGCACCTTTACTTTCCTGTGGTAGAAGTGGAGTTCATTTTCCCTACAGTCAACTCATTAGGAAAATACATTGCACTAACATGCATTTAGTCTGTTTCTAGCTGTACTTTTGAATGTACTTTCATTCATTCATTCATTCATTCATTTATTCTTCATTTATTAACAGAGTGCCAATATTCCAAGAACTAGCTATGAAATGAATACAAGAACACTGTCTAAGAAGAGACTTTGTGCCTGAAGAAAAGAGGCCCTGGAGACAGGGTAAGTGGGGACTTACATACATTCAACATCCTTGTGACTCTAGTTTTTAAAGTTTATATTTGCATGATGTATGTTTTGGATACCACTTAGGCATTTTAAAATTGACATAACAGAAGACTGAAAGCTTGATCTCAGCTGTTATTAAAAAAAATGAAGCTTCTGAGTGAAAACAGACGCCAGGAAGAACCATGCTGAGAATAAAGGAAGGGCACTGTGGAAAGCACAACTTTATAATAATTTGAGGCATCCCATCTAATGACATTATAATTTGGCTCTCACATATTGGATAATGTACCAGACAGCTTTGGCTATCATTTGTCTAGCTTCCATTAAGTATTGTCTTCCTTATAACAGTTGACTTTGTGTATTGGACAATGAACGAGGAGGCAGAAACCATATGAGAAATAAACCTTAATGACAACAAACAATTTGTCAGACATTCTTTTCCTTCAGCTTTAACATTTGGGTGCCATATAGTGAATTAAATGATCTAACCCATCTCATTCATCATCCAAACCACAGAACAAATGGTTATAGTCAAGCTTCTCTAGAAGATTACCTGACAGGTGATATATGAATCCATGGAGAGACTGTATGATGAAGGAACATGAAAATGACAAGTCATGTGTCACCCTTCTAGGCTAGTTACTTTCATTGTACAACAGGCACACACATAGTTCTGGCTAAATGGTGGGGAATAACTAAGTTTGGTTTTACATAGTCTGTACGCTTAAGGAAAGTTATAAGAGGCCACAGAACAAACACATGGAAATTATGCATTAGTGTCACTTTCTGTATCATTTATTCATTCAACAAAAATTTATTGAGCACTTACATTGGGTTAGCACTATTGAGGTGCCAGGTTTTTTGGGGGGACTCAGAGAGTTAATGAGTGTTGCTCAGGCTCACCAACCTAATGAACAGGAGACCAGTGGCTCAAGCAGAGTTCTTCTGACTATAAAGTCAGCAGCCTAAACAGTGTAACATGCTGCTTCTCAGTACCTAGTGATAAACGCTTTGCTCTCTGCTCCATTTGACTTCCATAGTCCTTCCAGCTGCCTCTTCTCATATGACTGTTCCATCATTCCAGGACCTGGCTGAATTTATCAACTTAAACAGAGAATTTGATATAAAGTAATCTGCACCTGAGCTATAAACTTGACCTCTAATTATCTTTCAATTTGAAAACTGAACAGAGAAGGCAGAATAAATGGATAAGTTGTTTTAAGCATTGTACAGAAGTCAAGATTACAAACTTTAATTTACAAAACTTGACTCTGCAGATTAAGCTAATTTAGTGTTATTATTATACTCGTGTTGTCATTCCATTTAAATATCTGCTTCCAGATTTGGGGGCACAAAAAGAGCCTCTGTGGTGCCCATGAGTAGGTATCTTCCTGCAAAGGAGCAAGACTCAAGACCTAAAGTAGATATAATAGACAAAAAAGGGCAGAGGAAAAAGTGTTTCCAAAATGCCTAATATGTTTTAAATTCTGTGCTAGTCCCATTTATATATTTTTTATCTACCACAAAAATCCTACAGAGTATCATATTCATTTTCTAAAGGGATAAACTGAGATTTCATAAGTTTAACTAATTTGTCCCACATTACCAGCTAGTACATAACAGAGCTGAGGATAAAGCTCAAATCTATGTCATAGCAAAGCTCTTTCCCACATGGCTCTCTGTCTCATGTCTACAATTTGTCTCTAAGTTTGCTATTTCATCGATTACTTTACAGGTAGATGGACACCAAACCCTTTTTCTCTCATTTAAATTCTCCTCATGATCAGTCTCTTCATCAAAATGCGGTTGTGTTTGCTGGTCTCTCAAGCTAGTCCTCTCCTATTACCTTTTATATGGAGAAAATTCTTTTCCTACATTGGCTCTAGGGTAAGCATATCTGATTAATTCTATATATTAAAGATTATTTAGAAGCTGCTTTATATACAGAGATCACCAATTTTCAAAGGGCTGGTATACATTAAAATGTACTCAATTCTATAATTATACTGAATACTATGTAATTTTTCATATTTGTATGCCAAAATATCAGCCACAACTTAAGGCTAGTTTACCCGCTATTCCTTCTAAAATATTTTTCCCTGATCTCACTATAGAACTTATGATCCATCCCTTTCTTATGGCACTTACCATTTTTTATTTATATTAGCAGAGCATGCGCTATGTGCCAGCCACGCCATAGTGAAGGTACCAACATCACCCTTACCCTCATGGAACTTAAAATCTTCCAAGGTCACTCCATAACTACACAACTAGTAAAGGTACAAGTTCATTTATCGTAAGTGCTATGAAAACCATTCTCCTGCTATTTGCAGTGTGGGGAGTAAAATGGAAATGCAACAAGTGACAACGCATTCTTTTTTTTCCTGTTCACACAGTTTTAGGTAATGCCCTTTCCTGTCTCAACTAACACATTTCTCACACATAATGGGATGTTTAAAGAACCCAACCTGTAAAAATAAAGTTTATCTTTCTCAAAAGTTTTCCATGAACAAAATATACACAAGATTTACATGAAGACAACTGTAAAATTCTGATGTATGAAATCAAAGGATAACTCAATAAATGGAGAACTAGATATTCCATGTTCATGGACATGAAGACCAATATTGTCAAGATGCCAGTTCTTACAAAATTGACTCTATAGATGCAATGCAATCCCAAACTCCAAGCACGTTATTTTATGGATATTAACAAAGTGATTCTGAAGTTTATATGGAGAGGCAAAAGACCCAGAATGGCCAACACAATACTGAAGGAAAAACACAAATTTGGAGGAGTGACACTACCCAACTTCAGGACTTATTATAAAGCTACAGTAACTAAAACAGTGTGGCATTGGTAAAAGAATAGACAAATAGGTCAATAAGAGAATAGAGAGTCAAGAAATAGACCCTTATAAGTACAGTCAATTGATTTTGACAAATGAACAAAGGTAATACAATGGAACAGGGATAGTCATTTCAGCAAATGGTGCTTGAAAAACTGAATATCCACATGCAAAAAAAATTCATATAGACACAGACCTTAAACCATTCACAAAATATTAACTCCAAACGGCTCACAGACCTAAATGTAAAATGTATCCTAGAAGGCAACACAGGAGAAAACCTAGATGACCTTGGGTATGGTGATGCCTTTTTAGATACAACACCAAAGTCACAATCCATAAAAGAAAAGATAAGCTGGGCTTTATTAAAATAAAAAACTTCTGATTTGTGAAAGACAATATCAAAAGAATTAGAAGACAAACCACAGAATGGGAGAAGATATTTGCAAAAGACTCATCTGATAAAGGACTGTTACCTAAGTATGCAAAAAGAAAAAAAAATTCTTAAAACTCAACAATAAGAAAACAATCTAATTAAAAAATCAGCCAAAGACCTTAACAGACACTCACTAAATAAGATGTAAGGATGGCAAATAAACATATGAAAAGATGCTTCACATCATATGTCATCAGGAAAATGCAAATTAAAACAAGATATGTAAATACTTTTTAGAATGGCCAAAATCTAGAACACTGACAACACCAAATTCTGGTAAGGATGTGGAGCAGTAAGAACTCTTATTCATTGATGGTGGGATAGTAGAATAGCAGGATAGTACAGCCACTTTGGAAAGCAGCTTGGTAATTTCTTACAAGACTCAATGTACTCTTACCACACAATTTAGCAATTGTGTTCCTTGGTATTTTACTCAAAAAAATTGAAAACTTATGCCCACAAAAAACCTGTGCATGCATATTTATAGTAGATTTATTTATAATTGCCAAAACTTGGAAGCAATCTTGTATTTCAGTAAGTGAATGGATGAATAAACTATGGCACATGTAGACAAGAGAATACAATTCAATGCTAAAATATGAGTTACGAAGCCATGAAAAGACATGGATGAAGCATAAATGCATGTTACTAAGTGAAAGAAGCCAATCTGAAAGACTACATACTGTATGATTCCAACTATATAATATTTTGGAAAAGGCAAAACCATGGAGATAGTAAAATGATCAGTGGTTGCCAGAGGTAGAGGGTGGGGAGATGAATAAGCAGAACACAAAAGATTTTCAGTGCAGTGAAAATACTCTTTATAATATTTTAACAATGTATATATGTTGTTATACATTTCACCCAAACTAACAGAATGTACAACACCAAAAGTAATGAGTAAAACCTAAGGTAAACTGTGGACTTTGTGTGATTATAATGTGTCAATGTAGATTCATCCTTGACAAAAAATATACCCTACTGGTGGGTAATCTTGATAATGGAAGAGGCTATGTATGTGTGGTTGCAAAGGGAATAATGTACAATCCCTACATCTCCTTCTCAATTTTGTTTGTAAACCTAAAACTGCTCTAAAAAGATAAAGTCTTAAAAACAAAAGAAGTCCATACTTCTGTATTAGTGAAGCAAAGACACCGGCGGGGGGGGGGGGAGCCTGAACAATTAATTGTAGATTTCATTGAGACTATGAGAGGGCTGCCTCTCTAATCCTGAAGCCAAGGAACCACTTAAGGATCCACAATTTTCGTGAATTCTAATTAGAATAATTGAATGTCAGATTGAGAAGAATTTTTAGAATTAACTAATCCAAAAGGACCAGAGTTTTGGATTTTACAATGTTTATGGGGAAAGATGGAGGATTGTCAGCTTTTAATTTTGCCAAGTTAGGATATCACATAAAGCCTACCATCTATTCATCTATGATTTCATAGATGAAGAGGCATTTGGAAACAAAAAGGGAAGAAGAGCTTCATCTCAGTATAAAGGATAGTGTCTCCTACACAAGGGCAAGTACAACTTTATACACATAAAAATGCTATAGCTCCATAAAATATTGTCCTTATTTTCCTCATTTCATCTTTGACTGGTCAAAACTAGAATTGAGGAAACTCTGGTTTCCTCTAAACTCTTCAGAGGGGC
Organism: Macrotus californicus; assembly: GCA_007922815.1. Lineage (NCBI taxonomy): Eukaryota > Metazoa > Chordata > Mammalia > Chiroptera > Phyllostomidae > Macrotus > Macrotus californicus. The sequence goes on along the minus strand of VMDR010013071.1, from coordinate 5,891 downwards.
AATGAAAGACCAAGGTTACAAATAAGTGGCTATTGGAGCTAGAACCAGTACCCAGGTCTCTGGAGTCCCCCTCATTGTTTCTTCTAATCATCCTCTGTTTGGATTTGGGAACATGATAAAGGATTTTAGGTAAAAAGTGAGGTGAATCCTGCCCTGCATAATAGAATTAGGGGTGACATTGGGGTCAGGGAGATAGGTAGAGAAAAAACAACAAAAGTGGGAAAAACATTCTGAGGAAAGGAGATGAGTGTTTTTTGTTTGTTGGTTTTGTTGTGGGTTTTTGTTTGTTTTTTTGTTTCTGAGAACATTCTCTTCTTTCTGTATTCTTCTCTCGATCAACAAGTTGTGGTGGGGAGAGATAATGCAAACAGTAAGTCCATGGTTAGGGTAATTTATTGAACACCTAATGTGTTCTGAGAACTGGGTAAGGTAATTTATGTCTGAGATAACATTTAATTCTCATAATTATTTGAGGTAGCTCTTCTCAGAAGATGAGACTAAGGACAAATGAGAAGTAATATATCTAAAACAGATAGCCAGAATTCATAGCTACCTAATTCAATTAACTATCGCCATTAACTATGCCATACTGTCACATATTTTGCTATCCAGATGAAAAGAAGTACATTTCTGGAGCTCCTACTATGTGCCAGACCTTGGGTTTAGTATTTTTCAAATGTTCAGGAAACCCTAGAATCTGCGAACCCAGTAGGCAGCCATGTCAGAGCACCCTGCCACTGTACAGATTATCCTCCACAGAGTGTGGAAGGTGGTGGTCAGTGGTCATAGCCAATCCTTGCAGCTGACTAGCCTGGGTAAAGCCCTCCCATTGATCTTCCAGCAGCAGCCAAGGCTCAACTACAAGAGGAGGGTGTACTCAGCTCATATGCAGGGTGCACCTCAAGTACCCAGCTTGGGTGATAGGGCAGGCTGTGTGACTGGACCCTACAGAAGACCTACTACATTAGGCCACACTACCAAGACATAGAGTCAAAGCAGCTCTACCTAATACATAGAAACAAACACAGGGCGGCTGCCAAATTGAAGAGACACAGAAACATGGCCCAAATGAAAGAACAGATCAAAACTCCAGAAAATATGCTAAACAAAATGGAGATTAGCAATCTCGCAGATACAGAGTTTAAAACACTGGTTATAAGGATGCTCAAGGATTTAAGTGAGGAATTCAACTGCATAAAAAAGATCCAGTAATAAATGAAGGATACACTAATTGAAATAAAGAACAATTTACAGGCAAACAACAGTAGAGTAGATCAAGCTGAGAATCAAATCAATTATTTGGAACATAAGGAAGCAAAAAACAACCAATCAGAACAAGAAGAAGAAAAGGGGATCCAATAAAATGAGGATAGTATTACAGCCTCTGGGACAACTTCATGAGGTCCAACATTCACACCATAGGGGTGCCAGAAGAAGAAGAAAAACAGCAAGAAATTGGAAATCTATTTGAAAAAATAATGAAAGAAAACTTCCCTAATTTGGTGAAGGAAATAAACATGCAAGTCCAGGAAACACAGATAATCCCAAACAAGATGGATGCAGAGGCCCTGTCTAAGACACATCATGATTAAAATGCTAAAGGTTAAAGAAAGAGAATCTTAAAATCAGCAAAAGAAAAGAGTTACCTACAAGAGAGCTCCTATAAGACTATCAGCTGATTTCTCAAGAGAAACTTTGCAGGCTAAAAGGGATTGGCGAGAAATATTCAAAGTCACGAAAAGCAGGGACCTACAGCCAAGATCTCTCTATCCAGCAAAGTTATCATTTAGAATTGAAGGGGGATAAAGAGCTTCCCAAAAAAGAAAAAACTAAAGGAGTTTATCATAACCAAACCATATTTGTAAGAAATATTAAAGGGTATTATTTAAGAAAAAGAAGATCAATACTATGAACAATAAAATGACAACAAATATATACCTATCAACAATTGAATCTAAAGTATAAACTAAGCAATCAAATAGAACAGAGACAGAATCATAGATACAGACAGTGTTGTGTGGTTGCCAGATGGAAGGGGGTGTGGGGTAATGGGTGAAGAGTTGAGGGGATTAAGAAGTACAAATAGGTAGTCACAGAATAGCCATGATGATGTAAAGTATAGTACACGGAATGGAGTAGCCAACAAACTTGTACGCAAGACCCATGGACATGAACAATGGTATGGGGATTGCCTAAGGGAGTGGGGGTGCTCAGTGAATTGGGGAAAAGGTGAAAAAATCAGGACAACTGTAATAGCATAATCAATAAAATATAATTTAAAAAAGAAGAAAAAACTAAGAAACAAATCCAACTGTTTTAGACACCTCATATTTCTACCATTTTTGAATGTGCGCATCAGCGACATGGCTCACACATTTAATCCTCTGAAAACTCTGAATCAAGTAATATTACCCTCATGTTTAGCCTAGGAAATCAGAAAAGGTAAGGTATATATAAAGTTACATATGAAACTAATCTATTTATGTATGCATTCTAATTTATTAAATCCATATTAGTTACCAAGGAAAATAATTTCTACCAAAGAAAAGACTTTCTGTACTTTTTATTATTGGGAGGGATAGTGTTCATGTTGTTGGTGTATTTCCAAAAACTCAAGTAATTGAACTCATTATACTTGATTAATGACTAAGTGAAGGATGTGACAGAAACCCTCCTTGATAAAAGACAGCATGAAACAGTAAAAACTCTCGGGGACAACTTGCAAAAGCTCGTGGTAGCACTATGTGTGCAGAGAAGATGAGACCACATACTAAGAGCCACACTACACTAAAAAATAGATAAACTTCCTATGTAAACATAAGAGTGGAAAAAACTGAGTGAAAAAGGACTTAAATGTAAGGATGACCACAGTCCATTCTGGAACATCATTGACAAGTTTAACTGAACTCGGAAGAAAACAGGACGGTTTAATGTTAGATGGGATACGATTGAGGGTGTTATATGAGTCAGCACATAAAAAGTAAGAGAAACTGAGTTATGAAAAAACAAAGGACACCCTTGTGTCTGCAGCACTTAAAAAGGATGGACAATTGTTAGTTTGGAGAAAAGAGAAGATTTGGGCACACAGTTCAACTTTTTTTTAACAATAAAAAGACAAAATTAGAGAGAGAAAACAGTTCTACTAGAGATTTTGTCATTCAAAAAACAAAATTGAAAGAGACATTGGAAAATATTTGCACCAGAAAACATCCTTATCTTATTGAAACGGAATTTACTTTCAAAATGCAGATTTTTATTTTAAAAAATTTGCTTTGATTTTAAAGGAAAATTATATAAATAATTCTTTCTTGAAGAAATAAATTTTATAAAAGTAATGAACTTATTAAAAATAGTCATGTATAACATGTTTTATACAATTAAATATGTATTCTTAAACTAATAACATGATGTTAGATTTACAGAGAATATTAAAAATTACATGTATTTTTACTTTAATTCCCTCCACTCTATGCATAAATACCTTTGTTGTTAGTTTTTTTCCCCATTGAAACTCCTCCAACAAAAACTTTTCTTTTAATGCATGAAATTTTTCAGAAACTTATTTTTAGGTCCTAATATACTTGTGATTTTCTTTATATATTTTGCTTGAACTTGACTTTGAAGATGATCACATTTTTACTCTGTGGATTTTGTGGAAAAGCTAGTGTCCACATCTGATTTCAGTGAACTTTGACCTTTTAAAATTTGTCAGCTATCCAGATATAAAATCTTTCTTTTTTCTTTTAGAAAAAAAAATGTATTCAATTTAATTCAATGCAAATCATTCTATCATCTTTGAAGGACGAAAGACTGAATGAATTGTGGATCTTAATTTTTACCTAGAACTCTTTAAAATAATGTTCTAGAAAATTTGAACAATCACAGAATTTCAGTGCTGAGTGAACCCTTCAAGGTCACTGAATCCATGCTCTTCACTTTACAGAGAAAGAAGGTAAGCAATTTCCCTAGACATGACATTAGGTAGGGTTGTAGGCAAAGTTCAAAGACAGTTTTCTCATAACCACCTAAGGCAAGGCCCAAACTATTACCTTCCTTATGCTCTTGTCCAGATTCTAGGCAATATAAGGTTCCAAATAAATAAATTAAATGGTACTACTTTTAGAAGAAGAAAACTCCAGGATGTTAAAGTAAAGGAATAGTGATTCCTGGACCCCAAAACATCACTATACACAAAGGGGACACATGCCCATGTCCCCTGGCACTGTCTCAGCGTCAGTACTGGCACAGTGGCAAGAGCACCGAAGCGTTCTATCCCACCCTTGTCATGGAAAGCCAGCGGAATCATTTAATTGTTTGCATCTCAGTCTGCAAAATGGGAATAACATCCATTCCAGGTAGCTGAGAGGATGGGACCAGATAAAGGGTGTAAAAGGACGTGTAGGCTCCACACTGCACAACACAGGCCCAGCCATGATTTATGCATAGACCTGCTTTAGTAGGTATGCCCTACTTGCACCAACAATAAAGGACCTTGAGACACAGATTAAGGGACTATGTAGCACAATCCCAAGAAAACTCAGAAAAAAATAAAAGGCAAACCCACTATGAGGCATGGAATAAAAGAAAGAAACACACCCTGGCATATTTGATGCTAGGAAGAAATAATGTCATTTTGAAATTACAGGTAGATGTATTTCCCTTTTCCCCACCCCCTCATATGCTTTTCTAGCACATTTTGGGGAGCTATGGAAAATGAATAGAAGAGACAAAAAAGTACTTTGCCCGGCAGGAATACAAAATTGTAAAAGCACAGACAGCACTACAGAGGCGCGCTGCCATTCACTCACAAAGAATTTTGTGCATGTAGATGGCTGATTAATTGCCGGCCTGCCTAGACGAAGCTGCAACAAGCCAGATACTGTCAGCATGCCATCGGTTACCATGGAAATGCACAAGGTTCCTGTTTCTGACAAACCCTTGAATACTGGATAGATTGTGCCATATGTAAATAAGGCAAATTAGTTTTCCTATATCTTCCAGACAAGGTTAGACGAAAAGAAAATATATCTGTTTAAACATACTCTGTAACCTCTTAGATGTGACAAATGAGAAAGAGGGGCTTCTTAGGAAACTGAACTCAGATTGTTACAACTGAAAGGCACTTGGGGAAATGACCAAAAAACGCAAAATGCATTGCTCCTTTATAAGGACTTCAAAGTCAGCCATGCAAAGGTACATTTATTAGACTTTTGTTTTGTAACCAGAAGATGTATTTTGTGTCCTGTTCTTTTCAAAATTATAAAATGTTAAACAGTTATTTCTATAGTATTAGAAAATTTTTGTGCAAGTGTCATATAATTTTTACTTATTGCGTATTCCCTAGACTGCATAGGCTAAATACTAAGTCACAAACCAGCATGATTTAAAATATTTAATTCCACTACTAGGAACACTTACTTGGGCATTCCATTGGTTATAGCTTCTGCTTCTTCTTCTTTTAAACAGTATTGTCAGCACTAGGAGACTTTAACTAAATCTGGTGTGATTTTTAAAAAGTCTTAAAATATGATTAGGATATTTTAAAGCACAGAATTGGTCAAAATACTGTATACTTCATGACACAGGACTACTCTAATGGCCATATATAATTGTGTATTTTCAAAATTTAATCTGTTTACTTAAACAGTAAAATTGCCAAAAAATGCTGGAGTACTTTTCATAATATAAATTCTCTGAATAGTTTTAAAATGTGCATTTCTCAAAATAAAATGTTATATCATCTCTATTAGTTCCTCAGTTTAAACGCATACTTTTTTCTTTATTTTCAGTCAGTTTTTCTATGAATGCTTGTATATGACATTTCCACATTTAAACCCAAATAGTCATGTTATTCAAGAAAGCCACAACATATGAACACCAAAGAGATCTAT
>VMDR010013070.1:0-25529 GCA_007922815.1 Macrotus californicus | reverse complement strand
TATACTACAAAATCCAGTATTACCCTGGTACCAAAGCCAGACAAAATCACAAGAAAAATATAGCCTATATATCTCATAAATAGAAATCAAAAAATGTTTAAGGGATCATTAGCAAATTTATCCCAGAAACCTATAAAAGGATTATATGCAAAGACCAACATGAATTAATCATAGAAATGCAAGATTCATTTAACATCTCAAAATTAATAAATATAATATATCTTATTAATAAAATAGAAGTCAAAAGAGCCACATGGAGATCTCATAGATACATAACAAGCATTTGAGAAAAATCTGACTTCTACTCATGATAAAAACTCAATAAACCAGTAATAAAAGGAACCTTACTCAATGTATTAAAGAGAATCTACAAAAATCCCACACCTAACATCAGTTTTAATTTGCAAGACTAAATGTTTTCCCCTTAAGATTGGAAACAAGGCAAAGGTATTCAGTTTCACCATGTTTATTTAACATTGCATCAGAGGTTACAGTCAGTACAATGAGGCAAGAAAGAGAAAGCGAACCAGGCTGGAAAGTGATAAGTAAAACTATAGGGAACCTATCCATGTGTGATGCGATCTTGTGGCTCAGCTCTGGTTCTGAATGCAGACAGACACACGTGGCGTGCAGAGAACAGCTGTGAATAGGTCTCCAGTGGGGAATCAGGCCTGCATTGTACCTAGGCCGCTTTGAGACTTGCTTTTGCTAAAAAACTCCCTCACCTTGAATTAAGGAAATGTGTGTACTGCATATCTTTAAAGTAACCTCCCAAAATCTATGCTAAACCTCTCAAGTTTGGGTGTAACCAGTTCAACCTTTTCACTTTACATTTGCAAATGACCTTTATCTTAAAGGGATTAGCAACATTCTTTCTTTTGTTATGGTAACCACCTAAAGCAAACCTGTGCACAGTGAAGGAGGACCCTCCTTGATATAATCTACCTAGAATATCAATACCCTGTTGAGGCAAAGGGTCTGGGCCCCTCTCTCTTGATCATTGAGAAATCGGCCACACATCCCTTTTTCTCCACGGGATTCCTTTAGTCCGTGTGAATTTGTTCGTCACTTGTCCGGGGATATAGGACAAGCATTCCATAACAACACGCGGTCCTGCCGGCTGGGACCACGACATAAAACTATCTTTGTTCAGACAACATAATATTGTATGAAGAAAATAATAATGAACCTATGAAAATATGAAAAGTGTATTAAAACTAGGTTGCAGAATATGGGATAAATCAAGAGTATTTCAATATACTAGCAATGAACAATTAAAAAGGAAATTACTAAAATAATCCATTCATAGTAGGTTAAAAAGAATAAAATATTTAGAAATGCACTTAATAAAAGATGTACAAGATCTATGCAATCAAGTGTTTTAAAATATTACTGAGATTAACATGATCTAATGAATGGAGACCCAATCGATGTTCATGGATTAGGAGACCCAGTATTTTTAGTATGGCAATATCCCATGGTTCACTTGTACTCATTATCTTCCCTATCAAACTCTCAGCAGGTAAGCAAAACGGCAGAAGGCAGCCTCAAGCTTTTGTTGCCCACAGAAACATACCTGATAAACCAGCAGAGAGTACCAAAATCAACGTCCTCAGAACTCTGAAGAACCAGTCAAAGGTTCTCAGCAGTCAAGCAAACACCACCTCAAGAAAAAGGCTTCTTAAAGCTTGCAGGAAAGCTTCATGGCATTTTTACCTGACCTTTCCTCCCCAATGCAGTGGCAATTTTGAAGGGGGAAGCCCATGTTCTCAGGATGGGACCCTGTTCCACAAGGCACAAAGCAGACATTGTTTGGAAATGACTGTCTGCCTGCCCTTATCAGTCTGAGGGCTACCTGAAAGACACAGGCTCTCACCTCTGTTTTGCCTACTTTGGAACACAGGCTATAAAAACAGTGGGTAGTTCTCAAAAACTCTGCAAGCCAAGCTGACTAGGCACAGAAGTCCAGGGCAAAAGGTTACTGTCAAACTACACCTAAGGACCATCTAAGGTCCAGGAGAAATGCAGGAGAATTTCTTTGGGAAATTAGGATATTCAAAAGCATCCATGTGTTTGGGGGAATTGAGAAGGTCATGTATGTGTCCAAGGGAAGAAGCACTCAGAAAAGACATGAGAAAGACCCTCAGGCTTTACCTTTGGGCTGAAGAAGCCCTATGGCACAAAGCCCATCCGCAAAGGCCAGGAAAAGACCTCTGCTTGTTTTATTTGTTTTTAGCTCCTGTCATTTAAAAAATCATCTATAAAGAATATAGCTCAATTACTTCAGTGATCACATATGACAAGAAACAGAACCTTTGCGAAATAGTTAGGGAAAGTGATTAAACACACTACTAGAGCTTTGAACAATTAAATACAAAAAACAAGTAGGGAGAGAATTGGATTTCCAGAGTTACCACACTATAATACTCAAAACCCAACCACATGCAATACTCATATATACTCAAGGGCACAAAACTCATAATGCTAGTTTTCAACAACAACAAAAATTATATCACATACAAAGTAGAGTAGTTTGGCTTATTCAAGGGAACAAAAACAAATTGGTAAAAACTGTCCCTGAGGATTTTACAACTATCTTAAATATTCTCAAAGAGCTGAAGAAAAACATGGGCAAAGTAAATCAGGAAAACAATACATGAACAAAATAAGGCTATCAATAAACACAAGTAATCAAAATTAACCCAATAGAAAATATGGCACTGAAAAGTCTTATAACTGATAACTGAAGTGAAACTGCACTAGAATGGCCAAACAGCGTATCTTAGCAGGCAGAAGAGAATCAGTCAACTGGAAGATAGGACAACTGAAATTACAAGAAAACTAAGAAACTGAAAGGGAAAAAGAAAAAGCAAGTAGAGCCTACAAAACCTGTGGAAAAGCATCAAACAAACCACCATAGATATTATGGGAGTCCTAGGAGGAGAAGAGAAAGGAGAAAATGTCAGAAAAAATATTTCAAGAAATAATGGCCCCAAACTTCCCAATTTGGTGAAAGACATAAATTTACTAAACCAAGAAGTTCAACAAACTTCCAGTAGAAGAAACTCAAACAAGAGTCCTTACTGAGCCTCATTATAATCAAACTGTCAAAAACTGAAGGTAAACAGAGAATTCTGAAAGCAGCAAAAACTGATTTGTCATTTATAAGATATCCTCATTAAGAGCAATGGCTGATTCTCAAAAAAAAAAAACCCCAAAAACTGTCCACTGAGAATTCTATATATGGCAACACTGTCCTTTAAAAAGAAAAAATAGGCATTTTCAGATAAGCAAGAGCTTAGAAAAAATGCTAGAGTATTTTTCAGGTTAAGATGGAAGTACACAAGACAGTAACTCAGAGACATATGAAGAAATAAAGAACTCTGGTAGAGGTAAGTACATGAGCAAATATATAAACCTTTATTTGCCTTTTTGGCTTGTAATTCCAGTTTTTATTTTCTACAAAATTTAAAAGAAAATGCATAAAACAATTCTACATATAGGTTTGGAAAACACAATGTACAAAAATGTGGTTTGTAGTTTCTGTATACTATTAAAGTTCAGCTGGTACCAATTCAGACTAGATTGTCATACATGTTGGATGTTAAATGTTATACCCATGGTAACAATGAAGAAAATATCTCAAATATATGCATAAGAAATTGTGAAGAGGCCCTGACTGGTGTGGCTCAGTGGGTTGGCATTGGGGCACATGCCTGGGTTGTGGGCCAGGTCACTGGTTGAGGATGTACGAGAAGCAACCAATCAATGTTTATCTCCCTATCCTTCTCCCTCCCTTTCCCTCTTTTTAAGAGTAAATAAATAATAAAATTAAATGAAAAAACAGAAATTGTGAAGGGGATTATAACAGATCATTACAAAAAATTAAATGAACACAAAACAAATCTATATTGAAGGAAATAAAGCACAAAACATTACAACATGCAGAAAACAGACTTCTGGCAAAGATGGAGGCATAGGTAGATACACTTTGCTTCCTCACACAACCAAAAGAAGGACGAGAACAAATTTAAAAGCAAAAAACAACTAGAACTGCCAGAAAATCGAACTGTATGGAAGTCCAACAATCAAGGAGTTAAAGAAGAAACATTCATCCTGACTCTCATGAAGGGCAGAGACGGGCAGCTGAGGCTGGGGGAGAGGACTCAAAGCAGGGTGCAGCTAGTGGAGTGGGCGGTCCCATATTTGCATGCAGATAAACCAGGAGGAACAAATGGGGAATGAGACAGACCGTTAAACCCAGGGTTCCAGAGCAGGAAAAGAAAGCCTCAAAACCTTTGACTGAAAAAACCTGTGAAGGTTGAGGTGAGGTTGAGAAAATCCTAGCCTCACAGGAAAGATTGTTGGCGAGACACACATGGTCCTAGAAGGTACACAAATCCACCCACCCAGTAATCAGCACCAGAAGGACCCGTTTTGTTTGTGGGTAGCAGAGGAAGTGACTGAAAGCTGGCCGAGAATTGAGCAAGTGGCACTATTCCCTCTTGGATCCCTCCCCCACATACAGCGCCAAAACGTAGCAATGTGGGTTGCCCTACCCTGGTGAATACCTAAAGCTCCATCCCTTACTACATAACAAGTGCACCAAGACAAAAAATATGGCCCAAATGAAAGAACAGATCAAAACTCCAGAAAAAATACAACTAAGTGAGGAAGAGATAGCCAACCTATCAGATGCAGATTTCAAAACACGGGTAATCAGGATGCTCACAGAAATATTGAGTTTGGTAGCAAAATGAAGGAAAAAGTGATGGCTATGAAAAGTGAAATAAAGGAAAATGTACAGGAAACCAACAGTGAAGTCAAGGAAACCGGGACTCAAATTAACAGTTTAGAGCAGAAGGAAGAAATAAACATTCAACCAGAACAGAATGAAGAAACAAAAATACAAAAAAATGAGAGGCTTAGGAACTTCCAGGACAACTTTAAACATTCCAACATCTGAATCATAGGGGTACCAGAAGGAGAAGAGGAAAAGCAAGAAATGGAAAACTTATTCAGAAACATAATGAAGGAGAACTCCCCTAATCTGGCAAAGGAAATATACTTCCAGGAAGTCCAGGAAACTCAAGAGAGTCCCAAAGAGGTTGGACCCAAGGAAGTACAAACCAAGGCCCATCATAAGTACATTACCCAAGATTAAAGATAAAGAGAGCATCTTAAAAGCAGCAAGAGAAAAGGAGACAGTTACCTACAAAGGAGTGCCCATGAGACTATCAGCTGATTTCTCAAAAGAAACCTTGTAGGTAAGAAGTAGCTGGGAAGAAGTATGCAAAGTCATGAAAGGCAAGGACCTACATCCAAAATTACTCTATCCAGCCAAGCTATCATTTAGATTGGAAGGGGAGACAAAGTGCTTCCCAGATAAGGCCAAGTTAAAGAAGTTCATCATCACCAAGCCCTTAATATATGCAATGTTAAAGGGATTTATCTAAGAAACAGATAAAAAATATGAACAGTAAAATCACAACAAACTCACCTAAAAAAACAACAACTAAGCAAACAACTAGAACAGGAACAGATTCACAGAAATAGAGATCACATGGGGGGTTATCAGCGGGGAGTGGGAAGGGGGAAAAGGTACAGGGAATAAGAAGCATAAATGGTAAGTACAAAATAGACAGGAGGTTAAGAATAGTATGGGAAATGGAGAAGCCAAAGAACTTATATGTATGACCCATGGACATGAACTAAGGTGGGGAAATGCTGGTGGGAGGGGGTGTGCAGGACAGAGGGGAATAAAGGGGAGAAAAAAATATGACAACTGTAATAGCATAGTCAATAATATATTTTTAAAAAATTAAAAATAGAAAATCTAAAATTAAAAAAGAAAACAAATGGCAAAATGGTAATTCTTCCTATAAGTAATTACTTTAAATGGAATGGGTTAAACTCTCTGATCAAAACTCAGCAATTGGCAGAACTGAAGTGTCCCTCAATGAATGAGTGGATAAACAAAATATGGTGTACCTATATTATGGAATATTTAGCCATTAAAAGGATACATGCTACAATCTCATTGAACTCTGAAAACATTATGCAAAATAAAATAAGCCAGATACAGAATAACAATTTTGATTCTACTTAGATGAAATATCTGGAACAGGCGAATTCCTATCAATGTAAAGAAGAAGAATGGGGTGGGGGAAAGAGCAATGTTACTGCCTAATGACCACAGAGTTTCTGTTTGAATGATGAAAACCGTTTAGAGACAGGCGATGACAGTTGTACGAGATTATGAACGTAATTAATGCCACTGAGTTGTACACTTCAAATGGTTAAAATGGCAAAGTATGTATCTATACCCAGGTCAAAATCTAATCCCCACAATAAAAAGTCTCAGCTTTTTAAAACAGAAATTGAAAAGCTGAGTCTTCTTTTCAACAGTTTCATAAGAAAAAAAAATAAGCCAGGAGGTGAGGGAGAAACACCACATGATCTCACCTTTCACTGGAACATCATCAACCAAAGAAAACAGCAAACAAAATACAACCAGAGACATTGAAATTAAGAACAATCTAACAATGGCCAGAGGGGAAGGGGGAGGGAAGAGTGGGGGGAAGGGTTCTCAGGAAACACTATAGAGGACACATGGACATAACCAAGGGGGAGGGTGGGTGGGATTGGCTGGGGTGGGGGGAGAGTGGGGAGGGGAAAATTCAAACTGTAATTGAACAACAATAAAGTAATTTAAAAAAAAAAGAAAAAGAAATAAACCTTCATCTTGGTCAAGCCAATGTACTTGGGTTTGTTATAACAGTTTAGCCTTTACCCTAACTAGAATGATCAGAAAATAACGAGGAATATTGACAACCAAATAATAAAGAATGTAAATAGTAAATTCACTGAACTGGAGTCCTAAATGGCCAATAAATACATGAAAAGATGCCAGAGTGTTCTAATAACTATGGACCTACAAATTAAAATCGTTTTACATACATCAAATTGTCAAAATTTAACAGCATGCTAACACCAAGTGTTTATAGTATGGCATAATGGGAATACTCATGCTTGTTGATGGGATTATAAATTGGTGATACAAGTCAGTAATACAAATTAGTGAACACTGAATATCATTGTTTAAATTCAGTAAATTCATATATGCCAGTTTTGTGCAATCTAAATATTCTGCTCCTAACTATGTAATTTATGCAGAAATATTCCTCAGAACTTTGGAGGTAAGAAATGAGTGTCAGGATGTATATTTAAATGCATGATGCTATATTTGGGATGTGACAATGACTGTGGAATTTGATGGTGGGGACCTGGGATATTAAATAATCTAAAAGCCCAGAAATGTCCTACTCAATTGTGAATTATCCTGTATTTTGTCTGCCCCAGAGAGTCACTGCTTTAAAGATGCCCTCGCAGATGGAAATAGCGAGAAGCACTTATTAAAGTTCACTGCAGCATAATGTATTATGGCAAAAAAGAAACGAACACAACCTCCCTCAATAATGGTAGATAAATCCTAATGTATTCACACAATGAACCATCCAGATAGCATTTAAAAAGTATTAACTAGAACTACAGATATTAATCTCAGAAACATAATTCTGAGGAGAAAAAGCATAATATGACAAATAACTTTATATGCAAAATACTGTATTTTAATGGGTCATTTCATTTTAAATTACATTTTATTGATTATGCTATTACAGTTGTCCCAATTTTTTTCCCCTTTGCCCCCTCCACCCAGCACCCCCACTCCCTCAGGAAATCCCCACACCATTGTTCATGTCCATGGGTCACGCATATAATAAGTTCTTTGGCTACTCCATTTCCTGGACTGTACTTTACAACTCCATGGTTATTCTGTAACTACCTATTTGTACTTCTTAATCCCCTCACCCCCTCATCCATTCCGCTACCCCCTCCACCCAATCTGGCAACCATCAAAATACCCTCTGTATCCATGATTCTCTCTCTGATCTTGTTTGCTGAGTTTGATTTTTACATTCAGTTGCTGACAGGTACATATTTATTGCCATTTTGTGGTTCATATTTTTTATATTCTTTTCTTAAATAAGTCCCTTTAACATTTCATATAATAATGGTTTGGTGTTGATGAACTCCTTTAGCTTTTCTTGTCTGGGAAGCTCTTTATCTGCCCTTCAATTCTAAATGATAGCTTTTCTGGGTAGAGCAATCTTGGCTGTAGGTCTCTGCTTTTCATGCCTTTGAATATTCCTTACCAATCCCTTCTAGCCTGCAGAGTTTCTTTTGAGAAATCAGCTGACAGTCTATGGGAACTCCTTTGTAGGTAACTAACATCTTTTCTCTTGCTGCTTTTAAGATTCTCTCTTTATCTCTAACCTTTGGCATTTTAATGATGATGTGTCTTGCTGTGTTCCTCTTTGTATCCACCTTGTTTGGGATTCTCTGTGCTTCCTGGACTTGATGTCTATTTCCTTTACAAAATTAGGGAAGTTTTCTTTCACTATTTTTATCAAATAGATTTCCAATTTCTTGCTCTTTCTCTTCTCCTTCTGGCACCCTATGATGTGAATGCTGGAACTCTTGAAGTTGTCCCAGAGGCTGCTTACACTATTCTCGTTCTTTTGGATTCTTTTTTCTTCTTGTTGTTCTCATTGGTTATTTTTTGCTTCATTATGTTCCAAATCATTGATTTGATTCTCAGCTTCATCCACTCTACTGTTGTTTCCTCTAAATAGTTCTATTTCATTGAATGTAATCCTTCATTTCTCAGTGGATCTTTTTAAGGTTGTTGACATCCTAAGCTCCTTGAACATCCTTATAAGCAGTGTTTTGAGCTCTGCATCTGATAGATTGCTTATCTCCATTTTATTTAGTTCTTTATCTGGAGTTTTGACCTATTCTTTCATTTGAGCCATGTTTCTTTGTCTCCTCGTTTTGGCAGCCTCCCTGTGCTTGTTTCTATGTATTAGGTAGCGCTGCTATGACTCCATCTTGGTAGCATGGCCTAATGTAGTTGGTGTCCTGTAGGGTCCAGTGGCACAGCCTCCCCTGTCATCCAAGGTGGGCAACTTGAGGTGTACCCTTCATGTTGGCTGAGTACACCCTCTTCTTGTAGTTGAGCTGTGACTGATTTTGGCAAATCAATGGGATGGATTTAACCAAACCAGTCAGCTGCAAGGACTGGCTATAACCACTGACCACCAACCTCTGCCCTCTGTGGAGCATCACCTGTACAGAGGCAGGGTGGTGGTGCTCCTACATGGTCTTTAACTGTTCACTGGGTAAACAGGCTCTGGTGTTTCCTGGGTGGTGCTGGTCAAGGTCAGCCCCTCCTAAGTTGTGCCACTCTGAAAGCGCTATAAAGCAATCTATGATGGCAGCTACTTATGCTGGGGTTAGAGACTGCCGGTGAAGCCAAGCTGTTGATCTAGGCTGGTGGCTGCTAGTGCTGGGCCTGGGGCCACTTAGCAAGTGGTAGAGGGTCTCACTGAAGCTGGTTGTTACTTGTTTGATAGGGTTTATGGAAGTTGTGCACAATGAGCCAAGACCAGCCATTCATACGGAAAAGTCAGAGTTAACCATTTGGGTGAGCCCATAAGTTGGATAGGATAGAGTTTGAGGAGATCACCAGGGTGGAACTAACAGTGTTAGCTAGATTGATGGCACCTGCCTGTCAGCTCTGTGTGGTGGGAGGGCTCAGAAAAGGGACAGTGGACTCTGCCTGCCTTTCTGTGTGGCAGAGAGCTGTCCACCAGCTCCTGTCTCGCTGCCAGCAAATTCAGTTCCTCCCTGTGTGCCACTGGTGCCTTTCAAGCTGCTCTCCCCATGCTGGAGCTCAGAGGGAGTCTGAGCAAGTCTGCATGTGGGTTCAAGAGGAACTGCTTGGGACTCCAGAAGTTTCTTTCCCTGACTCAATCCCTGCTGGTTTTTGCAGCCAGAACTTATGGGGACTTATCTTCCTGGCACTGGAACCCTGGGCTGGTGGGTCTGGGACTCTTTGCTTCCAAGATATCCCTCCCGAATTTTTATCCACCACCCATGGATGTGGGACTGGCAGTCCCACATCTCCACCCCTCCTACCAGTCTGAATGGATATGGTTTCCTAAATTCCATAGTTGTGATACTTTCATTCAACTTGATTTTGACAGTTCTGAGTGACGGTTGTTCTATATTTTAGTTGTAATTCTGATGTGGTTGTATGAGGAAGCAAGCTGTGTTTACCTATGCTGCCATCTTGACCAGAAGTTAATGGGTCATTTCTAAGAGGAAATGTATGAAAGCATGCATGGGAATATTAAACATAATATTCAAGATGTTGAATAATTTGCAGGAGGAAGAAAGCAGAAAACAATTTTGGAAGTGTAAAGAGGCTGTTGAAATACATCTGTAATATGTTAAATGAACAAAGGAGTCCTTGGGCTGGGACAATTGATAATCTTAAATTCGTTCATAGAACAAGTATAAAAGATGAAAGGTACATCACCCAAACTTTCAATTTAAAAAGTTAGAAAAGGCTGGCTCAACAAACTCAAAGTTTAATGTAGAAAAATGAAGAGAAGTCTAGCTGACCAAACAGCAAAGCAACCAATCCATGAAATACCACCCACCACTATAACCTCAACACAAATAAAATCTCTGGCAGGTAGTTTTTGAAAAGACAATGGAATAGATACATTTTGATGGGAAAAAAGGGAGATAGGAAAAAGGGAGATAGGGAGGAGAATATATGAATTACATTATTATATAATGCCATTATATTAAAAACCTGGACTGAAATGGATAACTTTGTAGAAAAGTATAGTTCATAAAAATTGGCCTAAGAATACATTTTTAAATGGAATAAACTGGTAACAATAATAGAAATTAAAGATAGTAGTAATAATTTATACCCACAAGAAGTACCAGGGTCACAGTGTTTTATGGGTAAATCATATTATACCTTTAAGGAGCAGCTAATTTCCACTTCATAGGAACTATTTCAGAGCAGACAACTCATTGTGCAAAGTCAGGTGTCAAAAAAGTCAAGGTCAGCTATGAAAATTCTAGATCTATCTTATTTACCATTATAGGTAGAAAAATTTCTAAATATAAATTTTGAATTGTTCTTTTTAGTAGAGAACAATTTAAACTTATTTAGAATGATATACCCTAAGTATACCATATAAGTGGACTCACACAGTATTTGACTTTTTGTGACTGGCTTATTGTACTTGACACAATGTCCTCAAGGCTCGTCCATGTTAGAATCTCCTTCCTTTTGTAGGCTGAATAATATTCCATTGCACGTGTGTGCCACATCTTGGTGATCCATCATGGGTCAGTGGGCGCTTGGTTTGCTATTGTGAATAATGCCGCTATGAGCATGGCTGTGCAAATAACTGCTTCAAGACCCTGCTTTCAAATATTTTAGGAATATGCCCAGAAGTGGAACTGCTGGGTCAAGTGATGATTCTGTTTTCAATTTTTGATGAACTTCCATACTGTTTTCCACAGCAGCTGTGCAATTTGTTTGGCCCTCATTTCCAGCATTCTGTCTGATGTTGCATTTAGTTGATTTTTTTGTAGTGAAGTGTTTAAATTCCCTTAAATTATCCTTTTGTGTATACTCTGTAGCTACTTTTTGTGGCTACCATGGGGATTATATTTACCATCCTAATTTTAACTTATAGCAGCTTACCTTCAATAACATTTTCTAAAATTAAGCAAAGATTTTAAACTTTCTTAACCTGGAATGAGATACGAATCTAAAATCTCTGGACCAAACCACAAACTTAATAGTAAATCACTAGAAGTGTTTCCATTAAAATGAAATAAAATAAAAAGAGACCTAGTATAATTTCTACTAGAGTTGCCAACCAATGCAATAACAAAAAGAAATGAGGTAAAATATCAGAAAGTGATGAAACAATCTCATTTGAAGAAAAACATGATTTTAAAATATTTAGAACAGTCAAATAATCAATTCACAAGCTATTAAAAATTAGTTCTATAAGGTGGCTGGAAAGAAGGTCAATGTGCAAAAACCAACAGCTATGACTGATTAGCAAGTGCAATTTAAAAGAATCTTTCCAGAGAAACTTCCAGCCAAGATGGAGGCGTAGGTAGACACACTGTGCCTCCTCGCACAACCAAAAGAAGGACAACAACAAATTTTAAAACAAAAAACAACCAGAACTGAGAGAAAATCGAACTCTATGGAAGTCTAACAAGCAAGAAATTAAAGAAGAAACATACATCCAGACCGGTAGGAGGGGCGGAGAGGACTCTCCCAGAGGGGTGGTGGCTGGCGGATCGGGGAAAGGTGCGGCCGGCTGGGAGAGGTGGCGGCTACGGACCCGGTGTCCCACTCCCTCATGAGGATAAACCAGGAGGAACAACTGGGGAGCAAGACAGACCCTACAACCCAGAGTTCCAGTGGGGAAATAAAGCCTCAGAGCCTCTGATTGAAAACTCCTGTGGGGGTTGAGGCGGTGGCAGCGAGAGAAACTCCCAGCCTCACAGGAGAGCTCGCTGGAGAGACCCACAGGGTCCTAGAACGTACACAAGCCCACCCACCGGGAATCAGCACCAGAATCAGCACCAGAGGGGCCCAATTTGACTGTGGGTAGAGCGGAAAGTCACTGAAAACTGGCAGAGAGCGGAGCAAGCGGCGTTGTTCCCTCTTGGACCCCTCCCCCACAAACAGCGTCACAACGCAGCGACGTGGCTGCCTCACCCTGGTGAATACCTAAGGCTCCGCCCCTTACTACATAACAGGCGCGCCAAGACAACAAAAATGACCCAAATGAAAGAACAGATCAAAGCTCCAGAAAAAATACAACTAAGTGACCAAGAGATAGCCAACCTATCAGATGCACAGTTCAAAACACTGGTAATCAGGATGCTCACAGACTTGGTTGAATTTGGTCACAAATTAGATGAACAAATGAAGGGCTACAATAAGGGAAATGAAGGAAAATGTACAGGGAACCAACAATGATGGGAAGAAAACCGGGACTCAAATCAATGGTGTGGACCAGAAGGAAGAAAGAAACATTCAACCAGAACACAATGAAGAAACAAGAATTCAAAAAAATGAGGAGAGGCTTAGGAACCTCCAGGACATCTTTAAACATTCCAACATCCGAATCATAGGGGTGCCAGAAGGAGAAGAGGAAGAGAAAGAAATTGAAAACTTACTTGAACAAATAATGAAGGAGGACTTCCCCAATCTAGTGAAGGAAACAGACTTCCAGGGAGTCCAGGAAGTTCAGAGAGTCCCAAACAAATTGGACCCAAGGAGGAACACACCAAGGCACATCATAATTACATTACCCAAGATGAAAGATAAAGAGAGAATCTTAAAAGCAGCAAGAGAAAAGGAGACAGTAACCTACAAAGGAATGCCCATAAGACTGTCAGCTGATTTCTCCAAAGAAAACTTACAGGCGAGAAGGGGCTGGAAAGAAGTATTCCAAGTCATGAAAGCCAAGGACCGACATCCAAGATTACTCTATCCAGCCAAGCTATCATTTAGAATGGAAGGGCAGATAAAGTGCTTCCCACATAAGGTCAAGTTCAAGGAGTTCATCATCACCAAGCCCTTATTATATGAAATGTTAAAGGGACTTATCTAAGGAAAAGAAGATCAAAAATAGGAACAGTAAAATGACAACAAACTCACAGTTATTAACAACTGAACCTAAAACAGAAACAAAAACAAACTAAGCAAACAACCAGAACAGGAACAGAATCACAGAAATGGAGATCACACGGAGGGTTATCATCAGGGGGGTGAGTGGGTGGGGAGAGAGGGGGGAAAGGTACAGGGAATAAGAAGCATAAATGGTAGATAGAAGATAGACAGGGGGAGGTTAAGAATAGTATAGGAAATGTAGAAGCCAAAGAACTCATATATATGACCCATGGACATGAACTAAAGAGGGGGTTTGTGGGGGAGAAGGGGTGTGCAGGGTGGAGGAGAAGAAAGGGGGGAAAATGGGACAACTGTAATAGCATAATCAATAAAATATATTTAAATAAATAAATAGGAAAAAAAAATCTTTCCAGGTCCAACTATGCTGTCACAAAGGGTAAAATTTTCTTCTTTACAGCTGAGTACTATACCATTGTATAAATGTCCCATAGTTGTTTTATCCACTCATCTAGTACTGATGGACACTTGGACTGCTTCCGTATCTTGGCAATTGTAAATAATGCTGCAATGAACATAGGGGTGCTTATGTTCTTTTGAATTAGTGTTTCGGGTTTCTTTGGATAAATTCCCAGAAGTGGAATCACTGGGTCACAGGCATTTCCATTTTTAGTTTTTGGAGGTATCTCCATATCGCTTTCCACAGTGGCTGTACCAGTCTGCATTCCCACCAACAGTGCACAAGGGTTCCCCTTTCTCCACATCCTCACCAGCACTTGTTGTTTGTTGACTGATGACAAGCAAAATAGAGACAGACTCATAGAGAGCAGGCTGACATCTTTGGAAGGGGGTTTTAAGGGGTGGAGGGATGGAGCAAAAAGGAAAAAGGGCGCACAGACATGGACAATAAACAGTGTGGTGATTGCAGCAGGGGAGGAGAGTATAAGGTGGGTAAATGGTAATCGAAAAAATACAATTAAAATTATAAATAAATAAATATTTAAAAAAAATAAAAGAATCTTCTACTCAGACATAAAAATTCTAAAGTACCCAGCTACAAACCTAGAAAGAAAAACAAGGCTTTTATGCAGAAAATGAGAATAACTAATAGTTTTTTTTTAATAGGCTGAAAAGGTTACTTCTAAGTTAAATTTACAATCTTAAGAAACTTTACTGTGAAACTAGTGGTTTTGATATACTCAATATTATTTCCACTCTCAAAGCAGAAGTAACTACTTCTCTGTATACAACAAAGCCAGCTGGGGAAAAAACAAAACTCCACACTGGCAGAAAAAATAGTGATTAATAGGTTGGAATTGCAGTCCCCAGGTGCCTGTGACCCTGTAACTGACAGAACACTTTCCTGTAGTGCCCTGGAGCAGGTACTGATGCTGCACTTTGTTCTCTTACCTTTTGGGGAGATGAGACCCCATCCTGTAACCCAGCAGGTAAGGTTCTGAAGGCTCACGTCTGGGGTGGCAATACAGATGGGGAGGACAGCATCAGAAAACACAATGCGAGTTTTCAGCTGCACCAGAGCAACGTCACCTCCGACAGGGTGGTGTGCTTCGTACGTGTCATGCAAGATCACCTTATGCACCTCAAACCACTGCGTGTGACTGCCTGCGACCATGAGGTCCACAAGGCCCACGTACATATCGTAGGCCTCCGTATCCCTGTTCCTGTGGGGACAGAGAACAAAGGCACCATGGCTCAAGCACCTTGAACCTGGGGAGGCCCACCATTAACTCACAGACACAGGCAGGCCTGGAGAACTGGAGGCAGCCTGGTGTCCTGGCTCTCGGTCAGGATGTGGAAAAGCAATCCCTTGCAGGACAGTGGGGACTTGGTTGTCTGCATAGGTGCCCCCAAATAAGTCCTGACCTGGGTCCATGGAGGGTGGGGGAAACATCAGGACCTACTGGCCACCAGCAGCCCAGGATGGTGAGCTCATCAGGTGTACAGAGGACTGCTCAGAGGCCTCTGTTCAGTTCTTATCCCATTGTGCTGCTTCTCCTACCCTCCAGGCACATGTCTCCTAGCCTGTCATTCTGTAGTGAGTCTCCCCTCCTCTAATGGGTCTCCTTACCTCTTATTCTCTGATGGGTCTCCTCGCCTCCCCTTTCATCCAGTAACTTGGCTCCACACCCATCTCAAAACGCAGAAGGCCCTGAGGATCCCTCCGACGCCCGGGGCCAGCAAGAGCTACAGCGGGCTGAGCTGTGTGGGCCCCACTCTCTTTCCAAAGCCAAGAAGTCTTGCTCGAAGTGTCTCTAGGGCGAGCCTCCCACCCTGGGTCCCCCCAGAACGGCCCCCGCACCAGTCACTCACCTGCCGAAGCAGTGGGCTGCCGACAGGACCCAGTACTCATCGATGATGGACCCACCGCAGATGTGGAAGCCCCTGTAGTGCACGCTGACCTGCCATGGCCACTTCTTCTCCGGGGCGTCCACGCCCCCCAGGACCTTCCCCTGCATGTGACGTTGGCCACAGGCTGCGCGGACCAGAGTGGCGTGCATGAGGGGCAGCTCCACAGGTGCAGGCCCGCCCGCCAAGGCGAGTGGAGACACGGAGGAAGGGGGTGGCAGGGAGCAGAGGGGAGGGGAGACGAGAGCAGGAGAGGGGGGTGGCGAGGTGGGAAGAGAGGGTGAAAGAAAAGGCCTCTGACGTGGTGGGGTGGAGAAGGGAAGCGCGGTACTGCCCTCAACCACTGCCAGCCCGTCTCGGACATGGTTGGGGGGGGGGGTCCTACCCACGTCACGGCTCAAGGTGACCCCCTCGCTGTCAGGAGGCCTGCGCACCGTGGCTGCGTCCCAAGAGGGGGTCAGAAGTAGCAGCAGCAGCAGCAGCTGCAAAAGGAGGGTCGAGACTGTGCACAAAGGTTCAGCCCCAGCACAGAGGCGGAAGAGCAGGACAACCATGAGGCAGAGGACGGAGACGAGGGTGGAGCGGTTGCTCTCGCGATGGCTGCCGGGACTTGACGCCCGAGCACGCTAGAGCTTGAGCGAGCGAGGCGTAGGGGAGCTGGTGCACGTGCACGCGCCTGACCACCAGGATGGCCAGCCTTCGCACGTGCAGGAACTGCCCTCCTGTGCTGGAACCGCCCCCGCTTGTCCCCCTTGTCCTTCTGTCTGTATGTGTTAGGGCACCTGCTAGAGCTGTGGTCAGAGGTCTCTGGTGACCTTCCCCCACGGAGGCTGTGGTCCGTGGTCTCCAGTGGTTTTGCTCTGGTGAGCAGGTTGGCTCTTGGCTGAGGCAATGGGGATAAGTTCCCGCGTTGTCTCCAACATCCAGCCAGCAAGTCTGGGTTTGGTTATATGTCGCTGTATAGCAGAAATGTGCAAGCACAATTGCTCATCTTGATCGTATGTGCTAATGTGACATTGAACAAAGCAAGTTATGTGATCATCAAAGAAAAAAGGGCCAGGAAAGTACATGATACCACTGAACCCGGTGAAAACTCAAGAGCTCTTGCTTTTTTGACAGTAGGTACACAAATGAACAGGACTGTGTCTGTAATAAGACCTCATTTACAGACACCAAAATTTGAATTTCATTTGATTTTGCATCTCACAAAATATTCTTTTGTTTTTCCCTCATCATTAAAAAAATGTAAAAAGCATTCTTAGCTCGTGAGTTGTACAGAAGTAGTTTGCCAGCCTCTGGGTGTTTCACGTATAGGAGGGGGGACGCCCCCCAAAAATGGAATTTATTTATAAAAAATTGTATATTTATCCTTACATGTTTAAACTTCAGTCACCTTCAAAGTACTCTCCATTTGATGCAGTACACCTATCGAGATATGTTTTTCCACTGCAAAAAAAAAAGAATGTTTTTTAATTAATTAATTTTGATGCCTTTTATTGCTTCTGCCGTTTTTTGTCTCACCTCCTCTGCATTGGCAAAATGTTTCCCTTTGAGGACTTTTTGCATCCTAGGAAACAAACAAACAAAAAAGTCACTTGGGGTGAGATTGGGTGAATAGGGAGGGTAGGGCATAGGGTGGGTTGTGCAGTTTTTGGTCAAAAACTGCTGAATACTCAGCATGGTGTGGGTAGGTGTGCTCATAAATCACCCATCAGGAAATGTGCAAACACACTGAAAGAGTCTTCAAAAAATATTAACTGAAGCCGAACACAGCCTCTCACAACAATGCCAGCTGGTACATTGATACAGATGGGTCCCTAAGACACTCACCTAACAGGGGAAGCTTGTACTACAAGGAGTCTGCACTGCAGGAGATAATCCTGGTTTTTTGGATCCCCCACAAGATCTGTCTAGAAGAAAACCAGCCATCATTACGGTTTACACATCAATGTAACCTGGCAGCCAAGGAGAGTGGATAGGAATGAGCATGTGTGAATAATGACTTCACTGTACTAGTCAGTGAGGACAATAGATGGCATCGAGTGAGCATGTGTACTGTGTGGCTGTCACATTCAAAAATGAATCTGAGTCAAATGTTGGGTTAAGCTTGAATGTTCCTCCATGGAAACTATTGGGATAATTCAGAAGGCCACAGCTATGGACAAATGGTGATTGGCAGCTTCATCACAACAATGTGCCCGCTCATGTATCACAGTTTTTTGGTGAAACATCAAATCAACTAGGTGACTCAGCACCCCTACAGACCAGATTGGGCACCCTGAGACTTCTAGCTTTTCCCAAAACTGAAGTCACCTTTGAAAGGGAAGAGATTTCAGACCATGGATGAATTTCAGGAAAATGCAAGGAGGCAGCTGATGACGATCGGGAGAACTGTGTGGGGTCCCAAGGTGCCTACTCTGAAGGTGGCTGAGGCATCACTGTCCTCTGCACAGTGCTTCTTGTATATTGTATCTTCTTCAATAAATGTCTCTGTTTTTCATAGTATGTGGCTGGATACCTTTTGGACAGACTATACACACACACACATATACATATACCTATTAATTTAAATAGATTTTTTATAGAAGTTTTGGGTTCACAGCAAAATTAATAAGAAGGTACAGAGATCAGTAATGGGTGAGGCTATGCATGTGTGGGGTCAGGGGTATTGGGAAATCTCTGTACCTTGTATTTCTTGATATTCATCCCTTGTCTTTTACAGATGGTCCCTGACTTATCTGTGCTTACCAGTGCTTTGACAAGGATTCTTTTTTACTTTACAACAGTGTAAAAGTGATACTGTAAAACCATTCTGCTTTTCTCTTTCAGTACAGTATTCAATAAATGCTTGAGATATTCAATACTTCAATATAAAATAACCTTTGTGTTAGATGATTTTGCCCAATTATAGGCTGATGTAAGTGTTGAGTATGTTCAAGATGGGCTAGGCCAGTGATTTTCAATTCACAACACACATACTAATTACTAAAATTCTACAGCCCACTAAAAAAATATGTTTTGCTTATCTGATTAAAAATAGGTATAATTTTGATTCATTCACACTGAACAGCTATTGTTGTGTTGGCTCTTGCCATTTTTTAATTTGACAATCCAGGTATTTCATGTTTTAAAAATTCTTCTAGCACACTGATTGAAAATCGCTGGGCTAGGCTAAGCAATGATGTTTGGTAGGTTAGTTGTATTAAATGCATTTTGACTTATGATATTTTCAACTTATGATGGGTTTATTGGGATGTAACCTCATCATAAGTGAAGGAACATCTATAATTCCAATAATTTCTCTTCTTTCACTGTTACTTACACTTTGACATGTTTAAAGTGTGTTCATAATTGCTCAAAGGAGAATTTTTATGATGGCTGCTTTAAAATCTTTGTCCAATAATTCTGTTGTCTTTTCTTATTGGACTTGAGATTTTCCTAGTTCTCAATATGACAAGTAATTTTGGACTATATCATATGCATTTTGAATATAATTTTATGATGCTGTGGTTTCCACTTAAGTCTATTTTAGCAGGCAGTCAACCTGTTAAGTACAGAATGCATATCCTGGCTCACTGTAGTGGACTGCGGTTCCAATGCCAGTTGTGTTTATAAAGTTCTGCAGGGGGCTGCAGAATGTTGCTAAACATTCTATAGTGCACAGGACACCTTCGAGAATAACAAATTTTTCAGCCCCAAATGTCAGTAATGCTGAGGTTGAGATATCTTGGCCTGCAGGCTCAACTGGGGCCAGCTTGCTGCAGGGGAGGGCCTTGGCACATTGCCTCCCACCACCTCTTCAGTGCCTTTTGGGGGACAGAGGGATACAGCTTTCCTGGTGTTTGCCTCAAGAACAGGCAGGATGGTGAGCAGGTTTCTGTCAGGTTGGACCACCCTTTCCTGGCCTTTGGCTTTTCTTATGGCCAGTGTGGAGGGGGGTGGAAAGTTGGGGGTAGAGTCTCTTGGCATTTCCACGTTGCAGACTTCTATAACCCCAAGTTGGACCCATGGGGAGAAGAAACACTCCAAGACCTCCCTGCTGGGATCTTCTTCTGATCCGGAGGTCCCCAGCTAGTCTACCTCCTTTTGATCACCTTTCAGAATCTTTCAGTAGGTGACTTGTGGTGGTGTGATTAGTGGCAGAAATAAGATGGAATGTATTCATCATTCTTGTCTTAAATCTTAAAGAACTGGAAGTACTTCGTAACTTTACATTTTTTTTTCCCAGATGAGTTTGTTTCTCACAAATTGCCATTTTTCCACTTGATTGAGTTGGTGTTATTTTTCACGTTAGAGGAACTTCTTGTAGAGATCTGGCAGTCCTTTGTCTTCTGTTTGAAATTACAACTGTTAGAATAAAAAGGGATTGGAAGCTCTGGGCTGTGGACATTGCTTGTTTACTTGGAGCTTCCTAGTGAGAGAAGTGGGTGAGTCATGGGAACTGCTGATGTCAGTATGTCTGTGACACCTCTCTTGGGCGTGTCAGCTTCACAGATGATCAAAAGACCTTTCCTGCACTTCCGGTGTCTCATTGCAGTGCTCTGGCAGCTTAGGTGGAGGTGTCTATGCCTAAACATTCTTCATTAAGTATGTTCACCATCTCCTAACCATCCAATGTTGGCACCCAGACCCTCAACGGTGTCCGGGACTCCCCAGTGGGATGACTTGTTTCACTCTTTGCAGAAAATGAAACTCCAGATTTCTGCAATAGGGAGGCACACTAGTCCAGAAGAACGGTGTGGGAAGAAGACTTAGGGGTATAGTAACTGCTTTCAAATAGTTCCTGCCCCAAATACTCCTGGAGTTAACACTGCCTTCCATTGTCAGATCTAGACATACTGGTTCTTTTTGAGAAGTCTATGCTATAGATCCTGAGGTTTTCAGCTTTCTTCATAGCTCACTCAATCCTGTCAGGTCTATTACTATTTCTAGATCTGCCATCCAGCCATCAAAACCTTTTCTCTTAAGGTGTAACTTACACACAGTAAAATTTATCTAATTATTCAAGTCTCGACAGCTATATCACCAGCACAGTCAAGCCATAGAACAGTCTCACTGTCCCCAGTCCCCTGTGCCCTCTTGTAGTCAAACCCTCCTACCCCCAGCCCCTTGAAATAATGAATCTAGTTTTCCATCCACATAGTTTTGTCTTTTCCAGAACATCGTATATATCGTCTTTAGAGTCTGGCTTCCTCTACTTAGCATGACACATTTGAGATTCATCCTTAGGGTGGCCAGTAAAACCAATTTGGCCTTGGATGTTATTTTCTAAGGGTTTTTTTAACTATGAATTCAACTTCTGTAATACATGTAGGACTGCCCAGGTTGTTGGTTTCTTCTTGAGTGAATTTCAGTACTTTGTGTCTTTCAAGAAAATTGTCCTTTTCCCTTGAGTTGTTGAATTTATAGGCATAAAGTTATTAGTAAATATTCCCTTTTTATCCTTTATATGCCTGTAGTAATTGCCCTCCTTCATTTCTGATATTGGTGGCTCCTAACTGATTATTGCTTTATATACACATATGAAGGCTATTCTTTCTTTGTTTTTGTATACTGCTTTACTGAATTTTCTTTCAATTTGTGATAAGATTGATTCTTTCACATTGATTCTCTTTTTGCTATTGAGTTGTAAGATGTTTATAAATTTTTGATTCAAGTCTCATCAGATATATGACGTACAAATGTCTTCTCACAGTGGTGTGCTGTCTTTTCACCTTCCTGAATGTGTTCTATAACACACAAAAGTTTTAATTTTAAAGGTATCCAATTTATTTATTTTCTTTTGCCATTGATACTTTGGGTTTTATATCTAAGAAACCATTGATTAAGCCAAGATCATGAAGATTTACTCCTATGTTTTCTTCTAAGTGTTTTTATAATTTTAGCTTTTACATTTAGGGTTATGATCAATTTTGAGTTAAATTTTGTGTGTGATATGAGTTAGGAATCCAATTTCTTTCTTTTGTTTGTGGATATCTGGTTATCCCTATACCATTTTTTGAAAAGACTAATCTTTTCTCTTTGATTGTCTTAGAATCTCTGACAAAAACAATTGGCCATAAATGTAAGGGTTCATTTCTGAACTCTTAATTCTGTTCTATTGATGTATGTTTCTATCCTCATGCCAGTTCCACACTGCCTTTTTAAAAATTATTTATTTATTTTTAGAGAGAGAGGAAAGGAGGGAGAGAAAGAAGGAGAGAAACATCAATGTGGGGTTGCCTCTCATGCACCCCCTACTGGGGACTTGGCCAGCAATCCAGGCATGTGCCCTGACTGGGAATCGAACCGGTGACTCTTTGGTTCACAGGCCGGTGCTCAATCCACTGAACCACACCAGGCCAGAGCCACACTGTCTTAATTACCGTAGTTTTGTAGTAACCATGTAATCATGAAATGTAAGTCTTCTCCCAACCTTTTTTTTTTTTTTCGTTCCAAGATTGTTTTGGCTATTCTGAGTCCTTTTTCATATGATTTTTTTGGATGAGCTTGTTAATTTCTAGAAGAAGTCCAACTGGAATTTTGATAAGGTTGCAATGAATCTGCAGATTAACTTGGAGAGTATTACCATGTGTATGGGTTGGATTGTGTCCCCCCAACAGATATGTTGAAGTCCTAACCTTGGTACCTCAGAATGTGACCTTATTTGCAAAAACGGTCAGAGTAGATATAATTAGATTTAAGGTGAAGGCAAACTGGAAAAAGATGGTCCCTTAAGCCAGTATAACTGATGTCTTTATAAGAAGAGGAGAGAAAGGCATACAGGGAGAAGTAGGCCTTGTGAAGACACAGAGGCACAGAGAGGCACAATGTGAAGATGGAAATAGAAATTGGAGCAGTGCATTTACAGTAAGCAGAGGAATTCCAAGGATTGCCAACAATCACCAGAAACTAGAAAAAAGAAGGGTAGCAGACACTCCTTCAGAGCCCTCAGGAGGATCCAACCCTGCAGACAATTGGATTTTCTACTTCTGGCCTCCTGCACTGTGAGAGAATCACTTTCTGGTGTTTTAAGCCACTGCGTATGTGGTAATTTGTTATGGCATCCCAAGGAAACTATTACAGATTTTGGTAGAGAAGTAGAGTCTGGCAAGTTCAAAATATATAGAGCAGGCAGGCAGTAGCCTGGAAATTCTGGCAAGAGTTGAAGTTACAGTCTTGCATCTGAAATCTGTAGGACAGGTTGGCCTGCCTGAAACTCGGGCAGTGTTTCCATATTGGTCTTGAGTGAGGCCTCTTTCCCTCCAGAAAACCTCAGTTTTTGCTCCTGAGGCCTTTAGCGGACTGGGTGATGCCCACTCACAAATAGAGGGGCATCTCCTTCACTTAGAGTCACTGAATATAATTGTTGATCACTTCCACAAAAGATTCCTCAGCAACATTGAAACAACACCCGAACAAACAATGGGCACCGTGGCCCTGTCAAGTTGAAATAAAAAGTTAACCATGACATTCCTCCCTTTCCAAGATCTCCCAATCCAGACTTAATCTCCAGATAAAGGCAATAACCAAGTTGCCCTTCTATGTAACTTAACACAGCCACCCTGAACACCTGAAAAGCACTAGCCTTTTCCCCAAGAGAGGATGCAGAGTCCTCAGGTGAAGTGTGCTTTTCTCCTTAACATCCTGTAACATATACACACATACATGCTTGTGTGCACACACACACATACACATGCATGCAAACATATTCATAACAAAGGGAGGAAAAATACTCATAACTCTTACAGTCCTGGTTTCTTCAAATGGTCCTGGCAGGGACTTACAGCCCTTCTCTTCCACTACTCATTACATGGTCCCTCTGCCCTCAGCAAGCACCTTAGCTGGGCGTGGTTTTTACTTGCTGGGGGACTCAAACCTTCTCCCCTGAAGGATCTGGGCCATCAGCAGTCCTGCCTAAGCCAGGGTGTTGCAGTTTTTTTATTTTACTCATAGTGACACCAGAGACACTGTAAGGGACCTCCTGTGGTCTTCACCACTTTTTGGTTGTCTGGTAATCAGGATCAATCACCCAGCCAGCACAGCTTCTCCTTTTTTGCCTGTTGATTCAGAGGCATAAGGCAGCAAAACAAACTGGGCAACAGCTTTAACTTGCCATTCAATGACACATTGTTGTGCTTCCTTTTGACAGCATCCCTTCCTGTGAGCCAAGACCCCTAGACCAGGGTCAGGACAGTAATACATAATGTTCACAGTATTAAATCAAGTCCAAGGACATGAATGTGTTTTTATTTATTTAGATTTTTGTTTCTATATGTCTATATATTTTACTTTCTAAAGTCTATATATAGAAACATATATAGATTTTGAATATCACGTGGAATCTTGCATTTCTTTGCTAAATTTATTCCTAAGGATTTTACCCTTTTTGATGCTGTTGTAAATGCAGTGATTTCCTAACTCCATTCTGGATTACTGTTGCTAGTGTACAGAAATGCATCTGAGTTCTGTGGATTGATCTCAGGTTCTATAACTATTAGTTACAACATTCTTCAGTGGATTCCTTAGGATTTTTGTACATGCAAGATCATCTCGTCTGCACATATGGGTCATTTTACTTCTTCCTTTCCAATCTGGATGAGATATTTAATTTTCTTTCATTTCTTTTTCTCATGTAATTTTGAACAGAAGTAGCGAGAACAGGCATCTTTATCTTGTTCCTGACCTTTGGCAAGAACTTCTAGAATTTTATCTTAGCTACCATGAGAGCTATGGGTTTCTTCTAGATGCTTTTTATCAGGTTGAGGGAATTTCCTTATATTCCTAATTCACTGAAGTTTTTTCTTTTAAATCATGAAGGGGTGTTGGATTTTGTCAAATGCTTTTTCTGCATCTATGAAATAATCATGTAGGTTTTTGGCCTTTATCCTATTAACACAGTTAATTACATTGGTTAATTTTTGGATGTTCACCCAACCTTGCATCCCTGGTACAAATTCCCTGCTTGGTCATGGTGTATAATATGTTCATATGTTACTGGATTCACTCTGATAGCATTTTGTTGAGGACTTTTGTGTCTGTGTCATAAGAAATAATGGTCCATAGTTTTCTTGTGATTTTTTTTTTTTCTTGGCTTTGGTGTCAGGGAAATACTAGCCTCAAAGAATAAGTTGAGAAGCATTCCCTCCTCTTCTATTTTTTAAAAGAGTGTGAAGTGGTGGTGTTAATTTTTCTTTACAGGCAGAGCAGGGGAATTGCTGCAGATGACATCAAACAGATGACGTGAGCCAACACCCCTTCCTAGTACCAAAGTCAAAGCAATGCCCTGAGCTCAACCCAGGTCAGAGAGAACCGGATAGTGCACTTGTGATGATTTGGGTGCAGCCTCTGTTGTTTTTGTTTTGGATACTCTTGTTAAGAAACTGTCTTTCTTTTTCCACTTTACTAAGAGTTTTAAATCATACATTAATGATGGTCATTATTAAAAACCTTCCCACTATATTGAAATGAGGTTGTTTCTCTTTTATTAATGTGAATTATAGTGCATATATTTTATAATATGATTCCATCATTACCTCCCTGCAATGAAGAAACTAAAAAGAATCAAAGGCAAAGGGTGAAAGAGATG
>VMDR010013069.1:0-25527 GCA_007922815.1 Macrotus californicus | reverse complement strand
AATTATTTGTTGAATTGATTAATAAATCCTTACCATAACCTAGCTCTCTCTTTAGAGTTGAAAACACAAGTTCAAGTCCTAATGTTCCAGGTCCAATGAGAGCCAGAACTGAAACTCAGCTTGTCTGCTGGGATGCCTGTATTCTATCCAATACATTGGAGTAACTGGTACAATAATTATTGTATTACCTATCTGTAATGGGTTGAATGGTGTCCTCCCACATTCCTATGTTGGAGTCCTAACTCCCAGAACCTCAGAATGTGACTTTATTTGGGACTAACATAAGGTAATTGGACCAGTGTCCTTAGAAAAGTGGGAATTTAGAAAACAGACATGCACAGAGAGAGAATACCATGTGAAGATGAAAGCAGAGATAAAGGTCTTGCTTCTGGAAACCAAGGAATGCCAAAGATTACCAGCAAACTAACAGGAGCTAGGCAAGAGCATGGGACAGATTTCTTCTCACAGCCTCAGAAAGAACCAACCCTGAGCACATAGCTTCATCTTGGACTTGTAGCTGCCAGAAGTGTGAGGCAAAAGTTTTCTGTTGCTTAAGCCATCCAGCTTGTGGTACCTTGTCACAGCAACCCTAGAAAATGGATACACCATTACTTTCAGAGAATTGGGCATTGAGTAGGTAGACTTTTCCCAATTCCTGAATTGACCCTTGTTGAAATGGGAAGTCTAGAGTGTTGTTATTCTTCAGAGTGTTCCCTTGTCTTTTACTCCCCTGTGGAAATTGCTGTTTGTTATATATGCTCATAATTGCATATTTTTTAAAATATATCCAACAAACTGTTGCGCCAATCACCTTCTATCCAATCATCACACTTTTAAAGAGGCCCTATGAAAATATAAGTTGAAGTCTCCCTGGACACTAAGTACAAGCTGAAAAAAGAAAAAATTTGCCCAAATGGCAAAATGTTCTCTTTTTGAAGACATCTAATTAGATAGTTTTGAAAGATAAGCAATCAGAAAGTGGGTGTTGGGGTCCAGGCAGTACAATGTGTTTGTCCCTTTGTGAATCAGTACAGATCCAGGTTAAGAATGGAGGGTTTCTGACTCTTTATAAGAGTCAGAGTAGGTTGACTTACTTCCATTCATTAACCAAGAATTCCATTTAGTAAGAGACGATTCTGTACAGAGCACACCAAGATGGCATCCCCTCCTTGGATCATACGCTCGCCCTCATGATGTACTTGAATGGGCTTGCACAGGCTCAAGTTACTGCATTGGTCATTGAAAGCCATTGATGGCTGACTCTGCTGAAGAACAAGCATTAACACGGCTGAGATTTTTCTGGCACAGGATCACACAGTTCTGTCTTCTTTAAAATTTTATACAGAACTTCTCTGCATAAAGAGTCAAATACACCAAAATGACTTCTCAATGAAATAGAAGTTAAATGTAAAAACAAAAACATTTATTGAAACTAGGAGAAGAAAAAATGGTGCCAAGTATTTTCCTGATCTAGAAAAAAGAAAAATATTTTATCAGCATAGATAGATAGATAGATAGATAGATAGATAGATCAGTAAATTTTACTACTTGAAAAATATAAAACTTCTTTGTCTTAAATAAAAATTAAAAGGCAAATAACAATGCATGGGGAAGTATTTGCAAAATAGTTCTATAGGTATAGGTCTTGTTCTGTGAAGAGTTATTTTTTAGTGTTTTTTTTCTTTTATGTCTTCTTTCTTTTTTTATTGTTGTTCAGGTACAGTTGTCTCCATTTTCCCCCCACACTGCCCCCAACCCCAGCCACCCCTACCTCCCACCCTTGATCCTACCCACTTTGGCTTTGCCCATGTGTCCTTTAAACATGTTCCTTGATGACCCTCTCCTCTTTTCCCCCGCTACTCCCCTTTCCCCTCCCCTCTGGTTACTGTCAGTTTGTTCTTTATTTCAATGTCTCTGGTTATATTTTACTTGCTTGTTTGTTTTGTTGATTAGGTTCCATTTATAGGTGAGATCATATGGTATTTATCTTTCACCACCTGGCTTATTTCACTTAGCATAATGCTCTCCAGTTCCATCCATGTGAAGGGTTTTTATATGTAAATAAGTATAAATGCCCCCATAAACAAAATGAACAAAAGACATGAACAAGCTCAGTTCATAAGAAAATACAAATGTCCCATAACATACAAAAATATGCAAATAATTGAAAAAATGAAAATTAAAATGGTTAATTGCCCCTGACCCAGACCCAGTGTTGGTACAATGTGCTATCATAGACCCTCTCTCACATACTACTGAAAGGGATGAAAATCAGTGCTGTCTGTAAGGAGAGATTCATGCTTGTCTCAAGAGCTTCAAAATGTGCATACCCTTTGATCCAAGAACATATTAAAGAAAATAACATGCTACAAATATTGACATCCAGGGATACTCATCATAGTGTTCCTTGTCAAGCAGAAAAAGAATGAAAATATCTAATATGAGGGGTATGGTTAAATATATGGTGGGACATAGCTCCTGGCATGCTCTGCTTTGATATAGTCTCTTCCTTCTACCAACTAGCTTCCTCATGCCTACTCCATGTTCCCTGTGCCTCACAGCTCCTGTTTACTCATCACTTCTGCTTAGTCATTCTTATTTCTGCTTGCCTCTGGTCTCTCCTGGCCTCTTTCTTCTCTATTCAGACTCACTTCTGATCATCTCAGTTTCTGTACCTACAATCAGATTTCTGATTCTATCTCTACCTCCAAATGTAAAATCCTAAGGGAAAGAATTTCACTCATCAGGCCTATTTTCCACCTTCTCTGGGAAGAGGTCAGGAGGGCAACAGTGGGGAGCAGTTCAGGCATCCTCAGGCCCAGAGCACAGCTGCCCTGTCCAGAAAGAATCCTTGATGAGGAGACTGTAAGCCTGGTGGGTGTCCTCTTGGCCTCTCTACCATAGTTCCACTGCCTGTGTGTACTCACATCAAAATAATGCCACACCAAACTCAAACAGCTGCTCTGCTTCTTTTCTTTCTTCAGTATTTAGAAAGGCAGGGACCATGATTTGTTTGGCATTCACTGAGTGTTTGTTGAGTGATGGAGCTACTGTAAGAATAACTGGAAATAATGAGGGTCAATCACCTAGCATGATGCCTGGCGTGAGCTCAACAAATGCTCGTTCTCTCACTCCTCCCCTCCTCATCCTCCCAAATCCCATTCCTCCTTTGTTCATGCAGGATTTGCTTCACAAAGTGGTCTCCAGACAAGAGCTACTCACTAAGCTCAGAGCTGTAAGACATTTATGTTATCATGAGATTCATTAACTGGGATAAATAACTCTTGGCCCTGAATGCATAGGGTGGTTCAGCTGATGCTAAATAAAAAAAAAAAAAAGCCTCCTAAAGTATGATCTTACCTTTGTATTAATTTAACTGTTTGGGTTTTTGTTTGTCTATTTGTTTGTTTGTTTTTTACTCTCTTCATAAATATGGAAGCTGAGCAGATATAGAAAGAAAGGCTAAACCACTGAGCACCAGACAGCAGGGCACTGCCCACTTTCCTTTAACAGTCAATAAAACTTTGTGTTTTCAGAAAACACTGACTCTCTGAGCATGGAGCAATAAGGAACAGCTCTGACATTCATGAGGTAGCCTAGGGAGGAGATTGAGCCCTGGGGATCCAGACTGCCCAGTTCCAAAGACCCAGTCTTGCCACTTGTTAGCAATGTGACATTGAGAAAGTTGCTTGACCTCTCTATCCATCAATTTCTCCACCTGTCAAATGGTGATAATAATAGTTGGTCCTCAGGGTTGTTGTAGGTGTTAAGTAAATTAGCATTTGCCTATGCCTGCTATATAATAAGAACATATAAACATTTGCTGTTATTATTGAGGGACAGACAGGTGCAAAGCAGTCTCACAAATATTCTCTCTTAATCTTCATGAAAATCCTGAGAAATGGAAGGTTATGCCTCACGTCTGACAAAGAAACTAAGCCCAGTATCCAAGATCTTAAAAGTGTCTTGGCTACTCTGATGAGTGTCACCAAGGACCACGTTCAACTACCATGTACTGATAAGGCTTTGCTAGTGGCTGATGGCCTATGCTGTTGACATTTTGTTAAATATCTTCGATACCACCCCTGATGGCCCTCATCAATTTTTCATGCCCAAGGTCATACTCTAATTCCATTCTGAAAAGAAAACACTGTTTCTGACCTGTCTGGTATGTGTGCAAACATGTTTGACTCCTTTCAGAGTGTTCCTGTGTATCTGATGCTCATTTACTTGGTAGCAATTTGGAATCATTTCTTCCTCTGTGGAGTATGTTGCTAGATTACTGACTCCCACCACCTCCTCTTATTGCCTCTTAACTGTGGCTGTCAGAAAGGAGAGCAGCTCTTCACAGATGTAGAGGAGTGCTCAGCTACAAGCTGATTTAATTGTGATGTTCTTCTGGCTCAGCCCACTGAGGTATCTGTATATTCCATTGTGACATCATCGTGACTTATCTTAGCTGACTGTCTACTCTAAACCTTGGATTGCTGCTCCCTGTGGCTCAGTGGCTCAGCAGTGAATCATTTTCTCCCTATATGTTATGACTGTAACTTTTGTTACTTCCTGAATAAAGGAAGAGTCATGCACAGAGCAGAACGCTTAGCAAACATACATCAATAGCTGCCCAGCCAGGATACGTAATGGTGGAGGGGGCGTTAAGTAGGAAAGCAGACAAGATGAGATGTGAGACATGGTGAGAGAGCTCCAGAGATCTCCTTCACCCTCACCACACTATTGTTTAGTATGTGCCAGACACACTAAACTTGCATCGAGACATGGTGGCTGGGAGCTCAGTGGGGAGGTGGGGAAGCTGGGTTTGGGTTCTGTCAGTTGACCCCTGTGTGTTTCTGGTAAGCTACTTAGCCTCACTGGACTTCAGTTTTTTTCACTGGAAAAATTAATTCACTCATTTAGTCACCCATACATTTTTCTTGGGTATATTTTTGAGACCTCTCTTAGCTTGCCAGGGCTACCATTACAAGGTACCACCAACTGGGGCTGCTTTAAAAACAGAAATCTATTGTCTCACAGTTCTGGAAGCTAAAAGTCTGAAATCAAAGTGACAGCAAGGGAGGCTCCTTCTGAGGACTGTGAGAGAAGGGTCTGATCCAGGCTTCTCTCCTTGGCTCATAGAAGGCCACCTTCTCCCTGTGACTCTCTACATTGTCTTCCTTCTATGTTTATATCTTTCTCTTCACATAACATTAGTTTTATAAGTACACCAATCAATTGGATTAGCAGCCCACCCTACTCCAACTCATCTTAATTAACTACATCTGAAATGACCCTCTTTGCAAATAAGGTCACATTCTGAAGTACTGAGGGTTAGGGCTTCAATATATGAATGGAGGGGTGGTACACAATTCAATCCATAACAAGCCCCTACTCCTACTATGTCCTGAGCACTCTTCTGTTGCTGAGCTTATAGCAGTGGACAAGAAAGACAAAAATACCTGCCCTCATTGAGCTTATATTCTAGTAGGAAAAGACAAAGTAAATAAATTATACAGCATGCTAAAGGGTGATAAAATGCTTTAGAGAAAAGTAAAGCAGAAAGGGTTTGGAAGGCAAAGAATTCTGGTATATGGGAGTCCATTTTAAATAGGGTGGGTCTAGGAAAGCCTCAGTGAGGAGATTCATTTCTACAGTCACGAAGGAAGTAAGGGAATAACCCATGGAGATAGCTGGGGGATGGGAGAAGGCTGGAGTGGGCATGTTCCAGGCAGAGGAAACAGGAAATGCAAGGACCTAGAGGTAGAGGCAGCCTAGAATATTCAACGAACAGCAGGGAGACCAGTGTAGCTGAAGCTGGTCAATAAGGGAGAAAGTGGTAGGAAAGAGAGTTGGAGAAATAAGGTAGGGGTGGGAATAAGGATGGGGGTAAAATATCAAAGTTCCTGTGTACCAGAACAAAGGCTCTCTTTGGCCTTTACTCTGAAAGAACTGGGGAGATGCTGGAAATTTGAGTAGAGAAGTGATTGCCAAGGATTTCGATTTGGCCTATAAGAGTAAGGGAGCAAGGAGAGATGACCTCATGGGTGTTGACCTGAGTAGCTGGTCAGATGGATATACCCCTAATTGACATGAGGAAGACCATAAGAAGAGCAGATTTGGGGTGGAAATTAAGAGTTTGTTTTTAAGTTGCTCAGGCCCATGAGACAACCAAGTGGGCTACAGGTACACATTGAAGAAGTGTCAGCACTTTGACAGTCTCTAAAGCCATGTGCCTGTACAAGATCACAAGGGAATGGGAGCAGATTGAGAAAAGAAGCAGGCCAAGCAAGGGCTGCACCTTGGACCATCCAATGTTTAGAGATCAGGGGTATGAGGAGGAATCAGCAAAGGAAACAGAAGGAGAGGCCAGAGAAGTAGGAGGAGAACCAGGAGAGTGTGGTTCTGAAAATCAAAGAGGAGGGTCTCAGGTCAGAGCTGGGAACTGGATTTAGCAAGATGGAAGTCATTGGTCACTTTGACATATCAGTAGAGGGTGGAATGAGTTAATGAGAGAGTTAGGGACCACAAATACAGGCTTAAAGAGTTTGGCCTGTTGAAGGGGATCAAAAATGGGTTGGACTAAAGTCAGATATTTCATACTCAAATACCTTAAAGGGTCAGGCAGATGATATCAATAGATGAAGTGGTATTTTACAATAGGATATGGTGCAGAACATGGAGAAATAAAGAGTAAATAAATGTCCAGCCTATTGGTATTCTAATACGAATAGAAACAAATAATAATGTGTCAAATAAAACATTTCTCGAAGCCACCAGTTTGTAATGCCTGCACTAAATGATCTCCAAGGGAAAGTTATACAAATCTAAGCCATGAGGGAAAATTAAGTCCAGGTCATGTAATGCTGAGCCACTGAGCTATAAATAGCCTAGCTTCTTTCTGAACTGGAGTTGAGCATTTGTCATGATGGTTCCACGGGTTTGGTGATAGAATCCCTTTTGTTCTTAATCTGCTTGTAAAAGATGGAAACCAGAAAATAAAGATTTCCATCCATTGAGCAGATAATTATGTATTAGCAACAATTCTATATTCCAGGCACTGTGTTACTTACCATAATATTTGAGACCATCCCTGGATGGATTGATGGGAGAGACAGAGAGGTAAAGAGACACGTGGTGCTGGGTGGAGGGCACACCACATCCAGCCTAGGGGAGCAGGATCAAGAAGGCTTAAGGAAAAAAGAAAATGATGCTCAGGCTGAATGGTGAAGGATTCACTGGAGTTACCGCAGGAAGAGGGCCAGACAGGTAGTGTGTTCTCAGGCTGCTATGACAAACTCTAGGGATCACAGTGCTCAGAGTAGTGGTAAAAAACAGACATTCAGACACCTGCCTGCTTCAGTTCACAATTTCAGTGACCTTGAATAGTACATTTCTTAACCCCTCTGCCTTTAAGTTTCTCCATCTCTAAAATGGATATTATAGGTACCTACTTAATAGGGCTGGAAATGTACTGGGTACCAAGTAAGTGCTATGTGTTTGCTGTTACGATCAGAATAAGCTTTTGGGAGGAGGTAACACATCAAGGAAAAGCAGTGTTCCAGGCAGAGAACTAGTGGAAGGATGTTCAAGGTTGAGAGGGACCCACAGGCAAAAACACCAAGTCATGGCATCCCTGCAGGTGCATCAAAGGATTCAAGTGAAAAGTGACCACAGTTGAGGCTAGAGAGGAAGATAAAGCCAGGTTCATATGCTTCTTTCTTATGCCTAAATGACATAGGCAAGAAGAATTTAGGGGTTAGCTCTGACCGTACCACTGTTTGTTGGGGGTGGGTAGGAAGAAGAGGAGTTGCTTTTCTAAAGCAATAACTAGAACCAATGTACCTGGGGACCAGAGAACAGCCTTGTGACCTCATCAGTTTCATACACATAAGACTGTAGGAAGCATTATGGAGAATTATCATTTGGCATGAATCCAGTGGCTCACAGACCCTGGAGAAACTGCTCTCTTCTCAAAGGACTACAATCCTGAAATTGATTATAGTCCAGCATAGTGCATTAATTTCTTACAGCAAAAGTCATTCAACCCAGCCCCTGCTCCTCCTAAGGAATTACACACTATGTTTTCACTCAGTAAATATCTGGGGAAAGATTTGTGCTCATGATCTCAACATGTAGGTTCATTTCTTGGGGCAGTACAGTCTACATGACAGCCAGTATACCCACAACTCCTCAGGCAGGTAGTGCCTTCTTTCCTT
The DNA here is from genome assembly GCA_007922815.1 of Macrotus californicus. Classification (NCBI taxonomy): domain Eukaryota; kingdom Metazoa; phylum Chordata; class Mammalia; order Chiroptera; family Phyllostomidae; genus Macrotus; species Macrotus californicus. The sequence continues at coordinate 17,317 of VMDR010013069.1, read as the reverse complement.
AGGTCTCTGAAGGCCCTGGAGTCATCATGAGCTTCATCATCTTAAGTCTTTGGTTCTACAAATACAATGATAGCTGTTCCTCACAGAGGCATAAATCTGTTTTTTTCACTCCAGAATTAAGCAGTGAACAGTATGTAAACCAAGGGAGATGTTGGCAAGGGTCTTGTCATTAATATTAAGTTCATCAGTAAGATATCACAGTTAAAAGAAAATCTACTGCAGGGTTCTGTCTCCAGATGGTGGTGATGGGGTGTCGCTGAAATCCCGTAGCCCTTCCTCAATTCTCCATATGTTGAGAGAGAGCTCGTGCAGACATCTCCATAAATGTTACCTCTGTGTCTTAAGACGTCTGCCAGGATCCTGCCTTACCATCCTCTGTGATTTTCAGATTTGGCTTCTTCAAGGACTAGAACGCTTCCTTGTGATATCTCCAGATCACATATTGGCCCTGCTCCATTGGAGATTATTGGATCCATGATAAACAAAGCCACACTCAAGTCAGAAATATTGAACTAATTGGCTGTAGATTGCTTCTCTCGTGTCAATGGAGACATTTGGAATGATGTTGTCTTCATTGATTGTTGATTCTATTTTACTGTTTGCTCAGCACATTCAAACTGACTTTAAATGCACTATTTAAAACAAGTTTCTACAATTTTATTAAAATCCACTGGATTCTTTCCTTTGCTGATTTACACGTTGGTTTTTCAGTCTGGTAGTTTGCAGTAACACTATTTCTGATGTTTTGCATCTCCTTCATCTCCTAATTAAAGTACAATCTACAGTCTTCTGAACTCTCAAAATGCTCTCTATATTTCCTACTGAAGCCAATTCTATTTCCACTGCTCTTTTGGGATCCTGATGATTAAATGCATCTGAGGTGCCAACAAGCCATATCTCTTGCTCTTCTGTAATTCTGTTCCATTTCCTCCTTTTGTTTACTTATATTTTGAATATATCAAGAACAAATATTTTTGAATGTCCATTCTGTGTGGATGATGTTATGCTAAGTAAGATGAGGACATGTAGAATGGGGAAATCACTATGTACATACTAGATGTGTGTGGCAAAGTTTACTTCATTTTCTTAGTCTCTCTTATCTTACCTAAAGTAAACCTTTACTTCCTTCTAGCCTTCCTCCTTTTGAATTTTAAATGCTTTTTTGTGTATGTGTGTGGTTTTTCTGATAGAACCTTGTTCAAAAATCACAGATAGGTACAGAGTCTATTAAGAAAAGAGTTAAAAAAACCTCTACCTTCCCAGCTAACAGTGGCCCACAGGCTGCTAATTAGTTTGATGGATCAGCACCTGGTCTGGTTATGAATGCTCAGAAGCCCATTGGCTGCTGGCAGCTGACTCCTGACTCCCTGAGGTTTGGAGATGTATCAACCTGAGCAGAGAGAGCTGGCACTTGCTTAAAGGGTAGCTGTAGCCAATTATTCATGCACTCCTTTGGAATTGACTTGGCCGAAGGAAGAACCATGCTTTTAGCTACATTTGAGTCAGCCTTTTCTTGCACAATAGGTTGTATCTACCAGGCACGTTTTTCCTTTGGGTGTCATTGCAGCACAATGACTAATATTGGTACAATCCCACAATTATTTAAGGGATGACTGAGTTATGCTCTATATTTCTTCTTATGCTCTTGTTCTTTCTCCACTTATTTATAAAGAACACTTTTTATTCCCTAGGAATGTTTTTGAAGTCAATTTGTCTTATTCCTCTGATTTGATTGGGGTTTTAGAACATACATGTATGAGTAATCTTAGTTTATATGAAACTGAAACTCTAGATGGTCTGCTAAAGTTTCACTGACTGAAAACCATTAAATACTGGGCATAGACTTGTATTTCTGCCTTGCCACTTAGTAGCTGTGTGATCCCAGGCAAGTATCTTAGACTGTCTGAGCCTCAGATACCTCATCTGTAAACTGGACAGACTAATATCTATGTCAAATGGTCATTGAAATGATTTAAAAAATCATATCAGTTTCCTTCCCATAGTAATTACTGCTGACATTGATCAGCCCTGAACATGTTAGAGTCCACTGTGTGCAGAGCCTGGTGGTGGGGCTTGTGGAAAAATACCAACTAAACGGAACATACATAGCTACTGTCCTGCCACCCAAAATGGCTGGTCTGAGCAAAAAGTGAGCTCACTCAGAGGAAACAATCAAAGAATAATGCTACAACCCAGCACCAGCTCTACACTTGCCTTCTGGCACGTGCTTCCATCCATGCTGCCTTTGTTTTTTAATGAACATGTTTATTGATTGTAGGGAAAGAAGAAGGGAGATAGAGAAAAACATCAATGTGAAAGAAAAACATCAGTTGGTTGCCTCCCATACACACACCGATAGGAGACCAAATCTGCCACCCAGGCATGTGCCCTAACTGGGAATCGAACCCCTAATATTTTGGTAAACAGGACAATGCTCCAACCAACTAAGCACACTAGGCATGGCATCATGCTGCCTCTTTCCATTTGTGCCAACATGGATGTGAACCTTAATACCTCTTGGAGGTTCCCTTCCCCCCGCATTAATCGAATCATGCACAAAAGCATTAGTTAATGCTTTTGTCGTTTGAGAGGATTTTGTGAAGATGGGGAGGTGGGTTGTTTCCAGCATAAACCCAACACAGACAATTTGTTCAAAGCCCCATTCAATATTTCTGTTCTCTAAAAAGCATGTGATCACTAGTGTTCTCTTTCCCCACTCTGCCTTTGCCCCCAGTGATTCCTCTTTCTTTACCACCTTCGTCCTGGGAACAATGTAAATCCCTTTGCTTGCCATAAGTGCAAAAGGTAAGCAACTCAAGAGTTAACTGACTATGTCCATGGAAGCAGGAGGGGTGTCCTCACCTTTCTCCTCATGCAGTTTATCAAAATATTTCCTCCAAACAATCACAGTGCTAGAGTAATGCAGGCAAATAAAATATTCATCCCTCTATACACACAGCATCTTAATTCTCACAATATCTTTGTGAAGGGGGCATAACTGTACCAGTTTTACAGAGGACAAAACAAAGTATATGAGTTATGAAGACTAAAAAGGATGACACATTGGTCAGTACCTGCTCCAGTGCAAGTCACAGAGAAGCCAGCGGTAACCTCCACCAGCAGGAGCAATAACAGCAGAAGATATAACAGTAGTGACATCCTTGTCCTATCTAGGTTGCTTGGCTATCATAATGAATGTCAATCATAGGGCTGGCTACACAGTTTGCAGGACCCAGTACAAAATGAAATTGTGGGGTGTGGCCAGGGGCAGGGAAGTCAATCTCCCCTTCCCACAGCCTCACCACCCCAGCCTCTGGTAGACAAGTGACCACCCCACATCAAGGGGTAACAGCCTCTAAGCCAGAATGTGCTGTGAGCAAGAACATTTTGCCAAGTTACCCACCATGCTGCCCATCAAACACGCCATGAGTTTCAGGTTAGGGCAGGGGTGGCTGTTGCCTCGCCTGCCCCCAAAAGCCACAGGGTGCCGAGTCCCACCACTACCACTGCCACTAGGGGAGGAGGGAGGACTGAATGAAGACCAGCCCCACCCCTGCCCCATCAGTGCCACCTGATTCCTACCCCAGACAAAGGGCAGCAGTGGTTGTGGGGGGAGCCAGAGAGAGGGTACAAGCAGAGGCCTGGGTAGCAAGAGGTAGGGAAGCAGACAGCCAAAACCGCATCCCAAGAAAGCAGGACCTTGTGTGAGCTGAGGGTCGAAGCTCCAGCACATAACCCATAGTCCCATCAGACTTCACTTACAAAATATAAATTCGAAGTTAAAATTACTTAGAAATACAAATCTGAAACTGCAGAGTGTTAGACCAAGTGTGGAGCCCTTCTGAGAGCCAGGCCCTGCGGGAGCACACTAATCACGTGCCCGTGAAACCCGGCCTGATCAACAATGAACATGCAAACGCTTCGGAAACTTGTAATGCTACTTAAATGTGAAGCTTATTGTTGTAATCCCCGTAATCACATACCCTAGCAACTCTGTTGGGCATTTACTTAGTAACTCCAGATTTGCAAGAGCAAAAGAGAATTCTGATATATTTGCTTTTGCCCCAGGGAGGAAAAATGGTCCCAGCTCCTTCCGCTGACGGTGGTCATGCGTTCTGAATGAGCGGGTGAAACCAGCGTTTTCAGGGAACATCCTTGCCCTTCCCAGGAATCTCCCTTGAAATAGATATGCCAAGGAAGACTCCTCCTCAGATCAGAATTGTGGATGCTCCCTGCTAAGCAGGAAAAAGGAACTCCTACCCTGTAGCTTCCCACCACATCTGCTTTCCCCACCTACCACCCCAGGCCCCCAGGACATGACATTCTCTTCCATCATCTCACACACCTTCCATCAACTCAGAACTTGAAAATCAGGAATGTCCCAGTGCTTTGGGCCACTCTCTGGTCCTATGGGTGCTGGGCTGCAGCCTCCACACATCAATTTGATTCCACACATTTCAATATAGCAGATCTACAGGGGTAATTTTGATATCTATAAGAGCATCTAGTGATTCAGAATAAGGCAGTTATACACACCTTCTTGGCCTACATCATAATTAGAAAAAGCAGCTGAGAGAAAGAAGAGAACACAAATTAGAATATTCTCATCCTCCATAACCAGTCGGGACCCACTTAGAGCAAAGCAGTAATTTATTCAATGATAACCTAATGACCTGAAAGAATTCATGTGACTTCCTACTTTCCGTCTTCCCAGAGAGTCATTTCTGCCCTAGGGGTGTGCAGGTTCATCCTATCCTAGGTCCTGACAGAGTGTGTAGACCGAGCAGGTGGAGTGGGTTCTCATAGCACTGCACTATAGACCCTACCCTAGTGTCCCACACAGAGGGAGTAGGCTAAAGGTTCTTGAGAGCATCCTGTCCCCTCCCTCACTCTCCACCCCTAGGTTCCCTTTTCCCTGAGGTCTTCCTCCTGTGAGCCAGCAAGGGTGGCAGCAGGCACTACCACCCCATGTCAGGCTGGGCATTGCTCTGCCAGAGTGGGGATGTTGCAGAACAGAGCTGTTCTCCCTCTTTGACAAAGCTCCACTTCACAGCAGATTGCCCCATGTGGCAGCTGCATAGTCATTGGAAAAGACCTGAGACTGGAGTTAGGAGTTTTTTTGTTTGTTTGTTTTTCTAATATTAAATGCTTAGAAATTACAGTAATTTTTCCATTTATTTGTTTAAAGATTTTATTTATTTACTTTTAGAGAGAGGGGGAGGGAGAAAGAGAAGAAGAGAAACATCAATGTGTGGTTGCCTCTCACACACACCCCACTGGAGACCTAGCCCACAACCCAGGCATGTGCCCTGACTGGGAATCAAACCAGTGACCCTTTGGTTCACAGGCTGGCACTAAATCCACTGAGCCACACCAGCCAGGGCTCGAGTTAGGAGTTTTGGATTCCAGCCATGGTTCTGGTACTAACTAGCTATGTGACCTTGAGCACATTGGTGAACCTCTCAGGGACTTGGTTTCCTTGCCCATAAAATAGGAACAATATTAAAAATACCAATCTCTAGGTTGTTGTTTCAAGGATTAATTGAGATAACATTTTAATATATTTTGTCAATGAGGCCATATCTAATAATTTCAGGCAGGACTGGACCCAGAGCTTCAAAAGCTATCACTGGAACCTCTCAGCCTCTCTCTCCAAAGCTCCACTCTGCTTCCTCTGCACTGGAGCTGGGGCAGACCCTCCATGCAGCATGACCCTGGGCAATTCCAGGCACTAACTCAGCACTCTGGCAACTCAGACCCTCTGTGAAAACAGAGCACAACTTTCCCAATATTTCAAACGGAATCCTGGTCCTGACCCTCCCTGAACAAACCACAGTGACTGAGTGATGGAAAGCTCTGACTGGCCAGTGGATCATGGGCCCACCTCCATGTCAGATATTGCAGAATTTCCTAGGATTTCATGGCAGAGGGCTGGAAGATGGGTCCCCAGTGAAAAATCAGACCATTGGTAACAGAAGTAGAGGGGCTGGGTATTGAGCAGGAAAAAAACAGTGGGCATCAACCACACCTTCCTATCCTAGATTCAATTATTCCAATCCAAAATTATTTTTAATATTTATTATGTAATTCTTTCTCCCTTTGTCCCTCTGGTATTTTCAGCACCTTTGATGTTTATTGCTGAAGAATTACTAAAATTTCATGAAATTATAGTAATTCTCCAGCAATAAATGTATATAATGTCATCAAAGATAGGCCATCTTGTCCTCCACAATATCTACAATATCATTATGGAGAAAAAAACAAACCTTTTTTATGAGTCTACAAGACAAGAAAAATTACTTCCCACTTGTTTACACAGCTGACAAGCACACTAGAAGGTGCTATGGGTAAAACCTTTGTGATTTAGTTCAGTCGATAAGATGGTGGCCTATTGCTTCTAAAGGCTTATGAATTCATGTGAGGGTGCACTTAATTCTCTTGATGATTATTGTGCTCCACATATTAAGACTCTTTTTACAGGGGTGCACCCATTCAACCCTCAAAGAACAATTACCCCTATTTTACTGATGCAGAAACTGAGGTGCAGCAAGTTTAAGCAACTCACTCAGGGTCTACAACTAGTAAATGCTATCATGATATGACATAAAATGATATCAATGCCAGGTCTGAGTCCATGGCCTTTTTCTACACATTATACTACCTCCTTGAGGACTCTACGTATAAGTCCTTAAAATGCTATAAACCATTTTTTTCTCCAAACTAAAATCAGATCCTGTGGTCTGACTTGCTCAAAGAGGGCCACCCTGGGAAATCTGGAATGGACAGGCACTTGGTGTACAGACATTCAGATCAGGTCACTGGAGCATTCCCCTCTCATGGCTAACCTTGGAAGTTGCTGTGAGTGGTGAGCACAGCTGCTCTGTTGGTTAAAGGTGTTAGAAGGACAAGGTACTTAACACCTGTGCTGTGAGGCTAAAACAAATTCTCATGGGCTGGTTGTAAGCAAAGACTGCAAGCAAACGTCTTAGCTATGGCTCACTGAAGCTGTGTGTGGCTCAGGACTTGAACATAGTTAACATCCAAAAAAAAGTCTCTAGGTCTTAATTCAGAAGACTGGGGCAGATGGGCCTCAGTGTTTATCATTCCCCTTGGATTCCAAGCCTGCTTGCCTTCAGGAAAAAGTGTACGTCCTTTCTGCTCACTCTGGGTTGTGTTAGCTTGGTAGTTAGATCTATAAATACGCCCCTGGTTAGTAGGCACTCTATAAGTTGCTCTAAATTTGCAATTCAAATAAAGGAATGATTCCACAGTAAAAGTGTGGTCATACAATAAAAATAATAAAATCTTTAAGTGTTGGAAGTTGGCCTATGCCTTACCTGTCTCGTTAATGACTGGCAAGCCCTGAGTTTAAGGGAGGAACCATACTGTTTCTATGGCGGACATACGCCAATAGCCACACAAACCTGTTCACCACTCAGTGCCTTTCCTGATGCCCGACTCTCACAGAGCACCTTAATTCTGTGGCCTCAGCATGACATCAACTCTCTCTTTGACTCATACCATGTTTCTTCTAACTTTCTAACTACATAATCTACCCATTTTTTTCCCCCAAATTCAAAGTGCTGCTTTCTACTTTTGGGGAAGGCGAAATTTCACATCAGGACCATAAATCCATATTCATTGTGCTCCTATCTCTAAAATAGCTTAGCTTTCAAATACCTGCCAGTTAGAAACTTGTTCAGGTGATTCAAAAATTTGGTGGAGAAGTTTCCCAGTACTTCTCTGTCCTAGACAGTGAGTGAGCCAGGTATCGTCCCACAGTGTAAAATTGAAATGTGTGCGCTGTCCAGGGTGCTGACCCCATACCCCTTTCACAATTCTACATGTAGTTCTAGTTGATGACAGTTCACTCCCAAGCCTTCCAACTACCAGGAATAAGCTGATAGCAAATCTGTACCTCTTGCCCTCACCTAAGCTCCATATTGATATTCTACCTACTTCTTACGTGTGTCTATTTGGAGAGCAGCTAAAATTCAACATGCCCCAAGCTTGCTTTCACTTGTTCAATAAATGTTTACCTATGCCTGTGGGGAGTAAGAAGGTGAACATAAATGGAGCATTAAATCTGAACAAGTCCCTGACCTCATGCAGTCATATGGGTAGACCTATAACTAAACAAGTAATTACCAAAAAATGATAAATGCTATATGAAAAGAAGCAAAGTTACTGTAAAAACAAAAGAATTTTACTGAGGCCAGTGCAGGGTAAGGGATACATACAAACTTTCCTGAAGTAAATTACATGTTAGTTAAAATCCATGGGCTAAACTGGAGTCACCCAGAGAAAGATTTTCACAAAGTGAGAGTCCATCTCTAATCTACCTCCCTAGACCTCGGCACCCAGCTCAGTGTTTGACCTCATAGGCTAGGCATTCAATAAATCTTAGCATAATGAGTGCTGACTGGTGTGGCTAAGTTGATTGGGCATCGTCTCACAAAGCAAAAGGTCACTGGTCCAATTACCAGTCAGGGCACATGCCAAGGTTGTTGGTTTGGGGACTGTTCAAGAGGCAACCAATCGATGTTTCTCTCCCACATCAATGTTTCCCTCCCTCCCTCACTCCTTCCCTCCCTTTCCCTCTCTCTAGCAATAAATAAATGAAATATTTTAAAAAATTCTTAGCATAATGGGTAGAAGTAATTTTATATCACTACCTGTTTTTAAAATCACTAACATGGTATAAAGGGTCGTGGGTCAGGTCTTTCTCACAAATACACATGTGTGCACAGACGCAGATACACAATTTAAAACATGTACTTTGAAAACTAACTCTAAGTTATCAGAGCTTTAATATAAAGTAAAAATGTTTTTTCTCTCTCTTACTTCCTTTTCACCTTTCAGTGCTATTTATATCTGAGACTATCTCGCTGGACTTTGTTTACTGTTCTGAGATATTTCCAGAAGTTATGATCCTAAAGGACAGAGATGACTTCTATAAGTAGATATGTGCCATGCTTGCTTTTTTCATTGTATTTTTTAAAATATATTTTCTTTGCTTAAAAATGCTCAAATGTAGAATACTAAGATAAGCTAGCCCTGAGACAAGAAAGATCTTTTACTTTAGTATTCTTAAATATAAAACTTTTTTTGTAAGGTTCTCAAAGTAGTTCTCCTAAATATATAATTCTAGTTGGCTTAAGACCAACAGTCTTTGATGAATTTGTATTACATCATGAATTTCCTGGTGATCCATGAAAACTGATCCTCCCAGTTTCTGGTGCTAAATTGAGAAGCTATGTTCCTCACCCAGGAAGCAGTCCTCAGACTGGATTTGCATAATTCCCCTACATAGCTCCAGAAGTAATAATGAACCCTGTTGGCACTTTTCTCTTGTTTTTCTAGACATTTTACTAAAACATTATATCCCTTCCTGGTTGACGTTACCAGCCCTGAAGGTATTAAGTGTCTGTTTCCACCTTCAGACATTTTTATCAGAGAGTCAGGTATGCCTCAGTGCCACGAATGTAAGAGGTGTTCAATTAAAGTTTCTAAAAGGCATTTTAGTTAACATTTTGGAGTGCTTATTATGTGCCAGATACTACTGTTAATGCTTTACAAAGTATATCAGTTATGGTTCAATGAGAGAAACAGAACCAGTGGGAGATATATACTAAGAGATTTATTCTGAGGAATTGCCTGCATGATTGTGGGGCTTGGCTAGGCAAGTCTGAAACCTGTAGGGTGGGCCAGGGGGCAAACTGGAGCTCTTCATTGGGCAGGGGCTGAAATGCACAGATGAAGTTTCTTTTCCTTCGGGGAAGCCTCAGTTGTGCTCTTAAAGCCTTTCAGCTGATTGAATCAGCTTATCTAAGATAAGTTCCCTTAGTTAAAGCCAGCTGATTATGGACTTGAAACACATCTACAAAGTACCTTCACAGTAACCCTAGATTAGTGTGTGTTTGGGTACCCAGGGATCCCAACTGGCACAACAAAGAGACCACCACCCATGGGTAATCTCCTTTCCTCCTAACCACAACTCTGTGAAGTTTTTATTATCATATTTATTTTACAATTTGGAAAGGTGAGGCTTGAAAAGGTTAACTTAATTCAGATCACAAAAGTATTAAGTGCAATAGCCATTTCTCTTTTGAGGGGGCTTTATTTATTTATTATTTTTATTTTTTCCATTATAGTTTACATTCAATATTATTTTGTATTAGGTTCAGGTGTACAGCATCTTGGTTAGGCAATAATATACTTTACAAAATGTTCCTCCTGATATTTCCAGTACCCATCTGGCATCATGCATAATTATCACAGTATATTAACTATACTTCCTATGCTGTACTTTATATCCCCATGACACAAAACTATTATTAAGTGTCATTCATTGAACTCACAAATCTCATTTCATGGTTTAGACAAACAAATGAATACATTCTTGTAATTCTATTTCCCTAAATCTGTACAAAAGGACTGATATTGGTGTTTTGCATATCTCTTTGAAAAGTTACCACCATACTTAAAGTTTATGAGACTAGAATATTCGACATGACCTCTGGATAGTTTTTTGGTGTCAAAGAAGAATGCAGGAAATTGAGGAATCCCAAATCTTAGTCCTTTCTAATATAAAATTGCTGTTCTTAAATAAGCAGTGTATGTTGGAGAGGGTTGTGCTCTTGATTACCTATAATAGAATGAATGCTTTACTTTTCACTGAGGATATGGGGAAGTTGGAAGTTGGTAGTATAAGCACTTTTTTCTAAATTGTATCACTTTTAAGGAGCAATATATTACTTAATATAACCAGAGTATTAAAAATAAGATGTAGATACCCTCCAAGCTAAAGAGCATTAAGCTATTTTAGTCACATTTTAAATAACATAAACTGGAACTTGACTGGTTTTTTAGCAAAAAATAAAATTTCTGAAGGAAAAAAGAATTCAGACACCGAATATTCCAGGGCACCATAATATCATGGTGTCTGTATAAGAGGCAAGAATTCATGGTTTTGCTCCTTCCTCTAATTTGAGTAGGTCCTTGAGCAAGTGATCTAATCTTTCTAGGTATCAGCTTCCTTCTCTAAGATGTAAGAGGGTTTCAAAATATGGTTCCTTATATCCTTTATAGTGTTCTACAACATTAAAATGTCTACAGTTTCAACTATAAGTAGAGGCTATTTTAGTAGCAAAGAGTAAAAAGTCATTCTTCTGTGAGCTATTTAATGTTTTTACACCAACCCATAGGAGATTACACTGATAAGACCTTTGGTTTTAATCCTCACGTCTTTAGGTTATCACCAAATTTCATTAGTACTGTGTCGAAGTTAATTTCCAGGACTGTAGTACTTAATGTGTGAGCTGATTGTGCTGGACTGGAGCATCAGTAACAGGCACCATGGACAGCGACTTTCCCTCCCAGCTCCCTCAAGCTTTCAGAAGCGAAGCTGACAGAGAACTAGGTTTTCATCGTTCTCTGGAGGTGGTGCAAACACATAATGGCCTATAGACCCCCAAATAAGTCCAGAGTGCACAGGACTTGACGCCATACAAAAGTGATAGCATGCCTCATTTCTAAACAGCCTGTCATTCACTCCTAACAAATGACATCTCTTTGAGATCCCCCAATATTGTTGCCAGAGAGCAGTACCCAAAAGAGAATGATGCCCTTCAGTTATTCATGTGATGGGAAACCGAGAAAACACATATTCTGCCTCAAGTCACATGCGTTCGGATTGCAGACTGAGAAACAGAACTCAATGGCCTGACTTCCAAACTCATCTCTGATCACAAAAAAACAGAGATATCCCAACATGTTCCAGTCAAGAAGGCAGGTCATGTACAATCTGTTTTTCTCTTTCTATGTGTGTAAGACAGAAAATAAAAAAGCATGACACCCTTATGTGAATGAGAAATAGTTTCTATGCGGTTAAAGGCTCACACTCTGGAGCCTGACAGGCCTGTGTTTATGTCCTGGTCCCGCTCCTTGCTAGCAGGGTGGCTTCAGGGTACATTGTCAACCTGAACTTTCCCAAAGCTGACAATGCCGTGAAGGCGGGCACAACAGTGGACATTTCGTGTTTCTTAGTTAAGGAAGTGAGTGTTGTCCCCTAAGTACTAGATGCAGATCTGAGCTTCTTTTGTTCATCTGAAAAGTGAGGATAATACCAAAACTTACCTCATAGAATTGTGAGAATTAAATAATTCACAGATGCCTCACAAACCTTAAAGTGCTCAGTAAAGGTTACTTATATGCAAGAATTGGTTCACACTTCTATTTTAGACTCTGATGTTTGCGGTTGATCAAAATTTTTGTTTTATTTGGTTTTAAGGCAATGCATGTCTAGCAGGTCCTTTTTTGTAATGTAGATGAGATGCCACAGGAATTTAATTGTTGCTTATATCAATTAGTCTGCGGTAAAATTGATTGTGTTACACATGCCTTCACTGCAGGTCCAAGAACCTATCCACAATGTTACGTGAGGACTTACTGTATGTATACTCTGAGTTTAGACGTGAAAGCCCCCTAAATAACGGGTTATTAGTTCTGTTTGGAGTTCATCATGTTATACATTTCCTTAAATACTTTTACTTAAAAGTGCCTTCATCCCAATCTAATTTTCACAGAGTGGGTGCTGTTGCCTTGTTTTCAGATGTTGGTAACCCTCCGTGGAAATCTGTGGTTCTTATCTCAGACTAAGTGGGCAACTCACACTTTGGATGGAATGTTGAAAACACCAAAGAACTGAAGTGCGTGGGTCGCTAGATACGTTCATTCAAATACTATGGTGTGAAGTATTAGTATGTAAGCCACATGTTATATTTATTTGTTTATAGCAAGGAAAAACCATTGGGGTTTTTGTAAAGGGGGGAGGAAAGCTTTGTCATTTAAAGTCAGATCTACTCCATTTAATTGGCATAATTTTGAAGAGAACCCTCTGCCAGAGTAAATGTCTGCACCTGGGGCATGGCTGAGGGGTGTTCGAACTGTATCAGAATCTTACTCCACATCTTAACCCTGACCCTCCAAGTCTGTTAGGGGCCAACCATCCCCCTCTGAAAACAACTGGGACGCAGCCGCTCGCCGAGGTGCCACCGGTCCATACGTGTTGAGGACTGCTGTGGCTTCTCTTGTGTGGAGAACTCGGAGCTCCGTGGTTAGTAGAAGGAAACTCGAAGCGGCCTCAGGGGTAGAGCAGGACCTGCCTTTTGCCCTCTTCCGACCCCTCCTTTCCCCATCAGCGGTGGCAGTTGCCGCCACCGCTGCTGCCGCTGCCGAGCTGGTCACCTGCGCGCCTGCGGAGCTGCCCGGCTGCGGCCTCTGCGGCTTCGGAGTGCGAGGAGGGGGCGGCGAGGAACGAAATATCCATAGTAACACAGGATGCGCCGGGCGCCAGGCGGGAGCGAGTGCGGGAGGAGGAAGCCCCCGCGCGTCCGCAGCCCGCGGTGCTAGGCGCCCCACAGCCCCCGCGCGCCGAGCCCGGTCAGGCGTCGCTCTCTCCGCCACCGTCCAACTGAGCGGTAAGCCCTCCCGGCAACTGTGCCGACACCTGCCCCCGTCCCCCGCCGCCCACCCTGGGAAGCAGCCGCAGAACAATGGAGAGCGCCGCCAGCAGCCCCGGAGACGGCGGACGGGGGTGGACGCGCCGCTGCCTCTGCCGCTGGCGCCGCCGCCTGGGCTGGCGCGCGCTGCGTGGGGCCGGACGCGGGCGAGGGCGCGCCGAGGGGCGGGTGGGGGAGCGCGGCAGGGGGCGCGCGCGGGAGGCGGGGAGCTCGCGGGGAGAACCCGGCGCTCGGCGCAGCGCGGCGCGTCCAGGCTTGGCGCCTCTCCCACCTCTCCGCGGCGCGCTCGCCCTCGCCTCGTCGCTCGCATCTGCTGGGGCTCCCAGGAAGATGCTCAGAGGCAACGGCTAGGGGAGCGGAGGTTCCAGCCACATGTCCGCGTCCTCGGGGGCCGGATCCCGACAGCCCTCGCGGATCCCGGCTCGCCGCCAGCCCGCGGCCGCTGCCGTCGCTAGTGCCGAGCGGCTCGGGTGAGTAGCGGCGCGGCTGCTGCCCCCGCGGTCCACGGCCCCGGCTCGCCCAGACGCGGTTGCGAGAAGTGGCGCTGCAGCCGGGGCAGAGAGAGAAAAGAGGAAGCCGAGTCGGAAAATACGGGAGGCTGCGGAAGGGGTTTGTCGGGACACTGGTTACAACGTAGGCATTTGATCTCTACTGTGTGGGCTGCTTTAAAAATAATAATAATTTATTTATTTTTTTAATGTGATTTGGTTATTGGTTTCCCCTCTCGGGTTGAGTGCATTTCCCCTTTCCTTTCCTCCTCTTCGGGGTTGCAAGGAGTTGGAAGCGGTACATCGCTGGTTGTCTCTTCAAATGCTTTGACTTTCATGAGTATATATTTTTCAAAGGTCATTTGTCTTCAGCATTAGAAAGCCACGCCAACCCGTGTAATTTCCAGGTGAGTTTTGAGTCACCGTTCAGGAGTGGCAGGAGAATAGGCGCTGGAAGGGTTGGCGCTGCGTGCCCTCTCTCCTCGTATTTTTACGCATTGATTAATCCGAGGGGGAGTGGGCATGGACTTCCCAGTGCTGCGCCTTGAGCGGTGACAGAGCAGCAGAGACCGCAATTCGCTGCCTTGGTGAAGGACGGGTCAGCATTTCCACTGGAATTCCAATTTCCGTGGTTGTAACTTGGGTGTAATTTTACTCCAGGCTAAAACTTGCTAAAGCCAAAAGAGGTCTTGTTTTTATAAGGATGCTGCCACCGCCGCGGGTTTTTTTGTTTTGTTTTGTTTTGTTTTGTTTTTGTTGTTTTCCTCCAGGAGCCGCCTGTGATCACAAGCCCCTAAAACAAATGGGCTGTTCACTTGAAGGCTTTGTATTTTCAGAGATTGGCCAGGAAGCCTAGTCGTCGATGCAGTTACCATTTCTCTCTAGGAGCGACTACGATGTTAGTTTTAGAAGACTAAAAATTCAGTCTCCTTGCTGCACATACGCACCTAGCGCGTTGTATTGGTAGATTGCGAGCATAGGCACTTTGGGGTCCTTAATGATGCTTAGACATTTATGAGGTTAGTACGCTTGCTCTGGGGACTTTTTTCTCCTGGAAGACAGAATTAGAGGAAACACTGCTGGAAGGGCAACGTGAGGAATTTACAACTTTAAACTTTTCTGAACGTTGCCATGTTACCAAGGGAGTCTGTAATTCTCCTCTTTGGGACTCTGATGACAGGGTCAATTCATGTTGAAGTTCAGAGCCGGTTCGGAGCTGGAAGGAAGATTAGAAAACCTCTCTGAGGTTCCTTCCACACCTGTGTTCTTTGTGCTCTGCAGTTGTGGTTGGGCAAGAAGGTGCTGGTGGTGTTGGGGTTATCTGAGTCCACAGTGTCCATGGCTCTGTGACAAAATAGTGTATAGTGACTGGTGCTGGCGTTATTCCACCGTAAAGCCTTCCCCCAAAGTGCTCTGCTCTGTTGGTCTGTCCATCCTGGGTAGTGCTTGGTGTGAGGGCAGTGATCCCCCTGGACTCAGATGGAGGGCAGAGGAGTAAGTGGTACAAGCAAAATTAAAACACATACATACTACCTGGGATGCTTGTGACAGTGTCACACAAATCCACTCTTGCACAGTCTTCTTTTAAACTTGAGAATGTTGGGGCGGGGGTAGTGTGAGCTGGAGAAGGCAGTGAAGAATCAGTCAGGGCTCCTGGTCCAGGGGTGGGAGCTTTGTCCTGCAGTTGCCAGACTTAATTTGACTGCACTGGAGTCACTGTGCCTGATGCACTTGCAGGAGAAGCAATATTTGTTTCTTCATCAGTGACAGCAGAGTGACTGTAGATCCCTGTGTCAGGAACAAGAGATTCTCTGTTGTTAAGGGTCTGCTATGGCGGGGCCAGAGAGGACAAAGTGTTTTGCCTCTACTTGAAGATGAAGTCACCAGTAAAATAATTTTGAAATACAGAGACAGCATGCGACAATATTTAATAAGATCTTTGGGGGTAACTCATTTTTAACAAAACTGTGTAAGTACATTTATCGGTCAGCAATTTAAAATGATCACCTCTGAGTAGTTATTAGCAATCCAAAAGTTTGCAGGTTTAATCAAATTTGTACACATGTATTGAGTTCGGATACAATTATTGTCTATTAATTAACCACGTACAGTACACTGGTCTGACGTGTTAAGGAATTGCTTTCTTTAAAAGAGTAGGGTTTGTTTAAAGTTATTCTGCATATTCTGAATAGGGTCTGAATTAGCAGATAGTACATTGTACAGGAAACGTACTCCCAACAATCATTTGTGAAGTTATCAGTCTCTTACTTGTTTTCAGATAGATGTCTTCCAATTTATTTTCAAGTCATTCTCATCACATCATTCACTGAATGAGCATCTTCGAGCACCACGTGTTTTGAAGCGGGTCTCCCTTTCCTCTCAATGGAAGTCAGACATGTTCTCTAAACAGTGTATTGAAGTAAATGCTTTGGCTTCATCAGTGTGTATGGGACTGGCACAGTCTGTCCAAACACCAGACAGGGTTTATTGATGTCCCCATTTCTGACCAGATGCTAGTGTCAACATATGTCACAGTAATATCCATCAAGCCAGTTAATGTCCCAGGAGGAAGGAATAATTAGCAAAATTAATTAGGAGATCTGCTTGATTAAATTCATTAATAGCCATGAGTAAAATGTTTGTATTTCCATAGATATGTTTGATTTTTACACATTTTGTATTTATAGCAGTAACTCAGACCTGGTTAGCACTGACAGGTACCAATACCAGTAACCAAAGTACAAGGTCTTCTGTAGGCCACTTGTAATTAACAGAAGTGTGTAGATGGAATCCAAATTTATCAATTGGTTACTGGTGTTTTTCCTTCCATAGGCAAAATCTTTCCATGAACAAAGCATGCATATTTGCCATCAAATTTCACAGCAGAGTATATCAATTTGCCTCAGAAGCATGGTTGTATGCATATTTTTTTGAGTGAAAGCTTTATTAGTTATGATGTCTTTGCTCCTGGGTTAATATTTGATTTCTTTAAAATGATTGTTTTCAAAATGCAGTACTGTCAATGTATTTAATAATTTTCTTGAAAAAGAACATTTACATGAATGCATTCCCACATAACTGTCAATAACACATAGTTCCAGAATTCTGTTTTTATGTAGATGTAATTTTCATGTAAAAATTAACCTTTCTTACAAATCTAGTGTGAGATAAAAGCCATTCTTGTTCATCTGATTTTTGCTTTCTCTTTCTGGAATCATGAAATGTTTTGTTTTTTTTTTTAGAAGTCAGGTATGGTTAAGCTGAGTCATTTTTTTCTTTAAAAAATGTGAGAATGTATTAGCCTGT
>VMDR010013068.1:0-25534 GCA_007922815.1 Macrotus californicus | reverse complement strand
CTCAAACCCCAGAACTTCAGAAACTCGAGGTATATTTGACTAAATAAACGAAATGTGATGCCCCGGCTTTGTTCTTTCTTGAGACTGCTCTGGCTATTCACCTGGGTGATGTAATTTTAAGGCGGCGTTAATACCTCCCTCACAGAAATATCCCTCCGGGAGCTTATCACTGATGCCTGCCATCTCTGCTGTCAGTTTATCCCTTTAGCTTTCTAAAATAATTGTTTCTTTTTAAAAATGCATACACTCTTGAGAAATCACTGTAATAACTGCAAGACATTTTAAAAGAGACATAAGGATGACAGCTATGGAGAATACAGGAAAGAGAAGGAAGGTCATTTGTACATGAGAATGAAGAACCTACTGTGATACCGCATGCCAACAGATTCGGGGTCACTCTCCGCATTCTCTAAACGTGACTCCTGGTACTTACCTGTAGGCAGTACTGGTCAGTCACACCTTTTCGAGCATTTAGATTGTGAAAGAGAAGTACATGCTGATCAGTGACACACCCACAGCTCCAGTTGTACCCTTTCTCCTAAACTCTGCATCTTCTGCATTTCAATGGGTCTTCAGGACACCTCTACTGGGGTGAGGATGGACAGGTATGCCAAACTCACATTTCCTTCCACAAACGTTGCATTTCAAATGTCTATTTTAACACTTTTTTACATAATACTTGCTTAATAAATATTTTTAAGTGAATGAACGTAGAACTCTTACTTAAATTAATCTGCCTGTACCACAGGTTTTTATTAAATGCCACGTGGACCAGGTTAATCACAGATTGTCAAATCTGGCGAAGAGCTTAGCGATCATCTAATTCAACACACTGCTCTTATTTGTGAAGAAACTGCCCCCTGTAGGGGAAGTAAATGTCACCAAGTGGCAGATGTGAGCATAGAACTCAGGTCTTTTGACTCTAAATCACATGTACTTTCAAGTCTTAATTCTACATAGCAATTTAGATCATTCATTGCCTAATTACTTTCTGCTTTAATCCTTCCTTCAAACTCAAAATCATTATTCAGCTTCATAGCTACTTCATATTAATATCACCTTCAGTTATTAATCCCTTTGCTGATTTTAGATTCAATTTATGACATGGAGTTTTATTTTTTACACTCTTTCCCTTTTCAGAAAAAGCTCAACTGAAATTATTCAAAATGTCTCTCATTTAACATAATACAGTTTTTGAATGCCACATAGTCAACAACCTCCCTAGGAAATATGCTCAATTTAAACAGTACTGATTTCATCTCAATGAACAGAAGTCCTTGTCACTTTGTAAAATAGCTTGTGCACTGGGAATCACTTTTTAAAAAGGTCAAAAATCTTTACGGTTTACTGAATCAATACCGTCTATTCAGGGATGAACCAGTGCTTGCCTGTTCGTGGCAGAAGATGGACACCTTCATACAAGCAATGGAAGATGCCTCTAGGAGAGAGGTGACACATTTAAATTTCAGGCAGAACTGGACACACACTTGCTACACTTGAACCGGTGATAAGATAAAAAGTCAGGCTAAGAATTTGAAATTCCAGGAAGCTTGAGGCCAATAACCATATAGGGAAAAGTGTTCCAAGAGAAAGCAAATTAAAGACTTACTTCTGAATCTGTGACCACATCTTCTCTTGCAGCAAACCTGAAGTTCTAAACACGCGTTGGTGCCGGACTTCATAAACACGAAGGTGGGTCATCGGTGAACTCTGAAAAATATGTGACGGAAGAGACTATAAAGTCAATACATAAATGATTTATGACTAGTTCCTAATTCTCTGAAATAATACAAAAAAGGTGTAACTCCTTTCAGTTTATCTCAAAAGGGCATGTTTCAATTATTTTTATTAAAAAACCAGCTATTAAACTTAGACAGTATGCCGGAAATGTCTGATTTTACTTCTGCGATCTATTTTGTACATTGACTGTTACGTTAAAACTCTGAAGAACCACCTTGCTTTTTATTCTTTGTATGGTTATAAACAATAGTAGTATTTTCGCAAGAACTTTATTCAGGCTTCCATATCCAATGCTCAAGCTTCACTGCATTAGACAGCTAGGAAAGAGAGTACTACTACTCAGAGGTCAATGTCAAAGTTCAGAAGTAGCTATTTCTTTGCGGCTTAAAGGTTTTGCTGCATTGCCATCTCAGATCATTTAATATTCTCAGAGTGTCTTTCCAGGACATAAGAATTACACTTGGAAGGACTTAGGCAGACTCTTGTTAGAAGAAGAATGAACCGGCGTTATGTGCTACACAAATAGTAAATTGGAATTACAGATCCAAACGGAGCTCATCAAAGTCTACTTTAACTATGTTAATGCTAAAATTCCCCCAACTTCTAGAAGCACAGAACATGTGGGCTGACAAGGCTTCCGTGGTTTGCGTCCGGTCTGTGATTTTCTGGGTTAGTTGTTGTCCAGCTTCTGCTTGGAGGGTTTCTTGATGGGGAACAAAGGACTCCTTCAACAGGCTCTTCCTCGTCAGACAATTTGCAGTTTAGAAATTTCTGCTTTTATCTTTTAAAAAATCATCGACCAATCAGCTGTCTCATTGGGGTTTTGCTTAATCTCTGAGACACATCAGAGACTCTCTTTCTTCTCTGGGGCTGAAATGAGGTACAACAAAGGGAAAATCTTGGACGTCCCTGAGGATAGGATGCTTAGGGAACACTATACAGAAGGAATACTGCTAAGTGAGGCCAACAGATCAGCCCAAACACAGCTTCCTTCCCCGAAAATATAACACACAGATAGAACACACTTTACAGAAAAATATCTGTCCTGGTCAATTCAAGGACACCCATAAAAGACCAGGGAGCTACTGCTGATGT
The DNA here is from genome assembly GCA_007922815.1 of Macrotus californicus. NCBI lineage: Eukaryota > Metazoa > Chordata > Mammalia > Chiroptera > Phyllostomidae > Macrotus > Macrotus californicus. The sequence continues at coordinate 22,699 of VMDR010013068.1, read as the reverse complement.
TTCCGGGACGTCTTTTGTTCTCTCCTCCAAAACACAGTGCTCCCTGCCTCCTGACCAGGTGCTGGACAAGCTCTTTGCAGGTCTACCAGGCACCCAGATGGAGCTCTCTCATCTCAGCCCATGCCATCTCCCAATTCAGTCTTTCTTTTCCAAGGTAGAAAAATTTCTCTGTTCTTCAGCAGAAAAAATGGGATAATGGATGTTCACACACCCTGAGCCTTACTCTACTTTTAGGAATAACTTCCTCTTCAGGTTTACAGTTCCCTTGTCCTACCCAGGGCAATAGAGAAGTTCACAGCTTTGGTCCTGGGGGAGCTGGTCTGCAAGAGCTGGGTGGTCAGGTGACAACCTAGGAAGCCCAGGCAGGGAGCAGGTGATCAGTACACATTGACATGGGCTGCCAAGGGATGGGGTTCCAGAGAATCTGTGAGAGTCCCCTGGGCACAAGAGGGGCACAGCGGGTATAGGGGCTGCAGAAGCAATTGGGGTGTGAGGCTTCTGCAATGCTGGTGCCTTTGAAGGGTGTAGGTTTCCACAGAAGGGTCACACCAGGTGGAGGTTGCACGGTGGCTGAGTCAGGGCTCTGGGCTGGTGTTTCTGTCCCAGATCCTCACGCTGGCATCATGGACCTCAAGCTGAGGCTGAAGACAGCAGGAAAATCCCTCCTGCAGTGACCTTGCCCTGAAGGAGAAATGGGGAAGGGATTCCATCACCTGTCACAGAGCGGATATGGAGGGGTGCATCTGGAGCCGAGCCAATGATATGATAATGGGCGGGGAAGATGAGACATGAGCATATTCAAGCAGCCTTCTGTCTGTGCAGGGCGACCTGGCACAGCGCTGGGGCTTTCTGCTGGAAGCCTTGCCTCCCACGGGAGTGAGGAGAGCTGTGCCAGGCCAGAATTGGGCACAGGCGAGCGAGACGGAAGAAATATGAAAGTTAGAGAGCGGAATAGGAGAAAATCTGGCAGGCACTTAACTGTTGTTTGAATACATCACAGTGAAAATTCGTGCATTCCTTTGTTTTCGAAAGAGCATCAACGAAGACCTTAATGACAGCAGACGGGGCCACAGCAGCCTTGGCGGTAAGCATGTACCTCTAGTTTAAGTGAGACTGTGAGTTAATCTGTGAACCAACTATAAGTAACAGTGTTACTATGAGAAAATAAGTTGTATGCTTAAAAACCCTCATCTATAAACAGAATAGTCAGTTTTTAGGTTACAGGACGCCCTCAGTTATCAATTAAACATACAGTTGATATAGTTCAAGTTCAAATCAAAACTACCAGGTTATGATAACAATGGAATAAATATCCAGTGGTCATTCATTGTGAGTGGATTTGGGGGAAGATAAGGCTTTGTTTTCCAAAGGTTCAGGTTCAAACAGTACCATAATTATGAAGACTGACCAGGGCACCACTAAAACTTCAGAGTGACTTTTCTTCATGCAGTAAAGATCCCAAACTTCTCCACAAAGTGTTATTGTTCTAATGACTACTGCCGCTGTTTTAACAGTCGCTACCTCAAAACAGTAAGAGTCCGAAGAAAATAATCTTCCACAAGGTAATGAAACTACAGGGCAAGTAATAAAGAAAAAAAATGCAAAATTCTAAGATGCCATATTATTGAGTACAGATATTCAAGTTTAAAGCATTTTTTTAAAAAAGAAGAACCCATCGTTCAGGAGGAAGTAAAGAAACTAAAAAGAGGGACGAATTTAGAAACTAGGATTCATCAAAGTAAATTCCAAATTCAATATAAAGATTAGGGCACACAGATTTTCGAATGGTATAAATGAACTTTACCATGGTAACGAGGAACGTGATGTGGTGAGATAAACATTATTTGCTTCTACCTTGGAATCGTGGGACTTTTATTACCTCTCTTGATTTCTAGACGCAATAGAACACAATTTGCTCACAAGTAATGGTATATTTCAAATCAATTTGTAAGGTCTAAATTTCAGGTAGGTAAGTTTTGATTACTCAAAAAAATGGATTTCTTGATTCTTTTAAAAAATATTTTTTTTTGAAATTATTATACATTCACAGGAAGTTACAAGGATATTACAGGGGGGTTCTGGGTACCCTCCTCTCTTTCCCCCGATGGTGCCATCTTATATAATTATAATACAGTACCAAAACAGGAGATTGAAGCTGGTGTACTGTGTGTACAGTTCTATATATTTGTAGCCATGTGTAGATTTGCACAACCACAAATGCAATCGAGATGTAAAACTATTCCAACACCACAAAGATCTCTATCTTTGTGGTCACCCCACCTCCCTCTGCCCACCCTCCCTAACCCCTGATAATTACGAATTGTTTTTCACCTCTATAATTCTGTCATTTTGGGCATGTTATAGAGATGGAATCATACAGTCTGTGACCTTTTGGGAATGGCTTTTCATGCTCAGCACGATGCCCTTGAGATCCATCTCAGCTGTGTGGCTCAACGGTTTGCTCATTTTTATCGCTGAGTAGAGATTTACTTTTTTCTCACAATGGCTTTGGACCGATCTAGAATTTGGTTCCTGGCATAGCATCCCTTGCTCTAATGAGGTGTAGGAAGATTTATCTCAAGATCCCTAACTCCCCAGAGAAGTACAGTAGCCAGCAGAACTGAATTACTAGGGGAAGTAGAGACATGCTTCAAAATCTCTCAGGCTTGTGAGGACAAGGAACTTGGAGGATAAAAAGTCACATGTAAATATTTAAAACAAATCAGGCCTTGATATTTAGAATTCAGGAAATGTCAGGATTACTCTATGTAATGTAAGTACAAGAACAGGATTAGATTAAGCTGTTTTTACAATAATAACAACCAAAGATTAGTAAGAACGATGTCACGTTTCCTTTGGAAATTACTTTTCAAAGAAAAGTGCTCAAGTAATGTTAATCACGTTCTTCGCTATGACATGTAAATACGAGATCTGTCCAGAAGGTGTCCAGCCATGTAATCATGTAATACGAAAAACAGAGGCATTTATTAAAGCAGATACAAGATATAAGAAACTCTGTACACAGGACAACTATGCCTCAGGCCCCTTCAAAGCAGGCATATTGGGACCTACATCAGCTGCCCCATTGTATTTTTCTGAATCTCATCGACAGTCAGAATCTCTTCCCTTTTAAAGCCGATTTTAGTTTTGAGAAAAGCCAGAAGTTGCAGGGCACCACATCTGGGCTGTTGGGGGCTGAGTCACCTGGGTGATTTGATGTTTCACCAAAAAACTCTGCATGAGACGTGATGTATGAACAGGCACATTGTCGTGATGAAGCTGCCAATCACCAGTTGCCCACAGCTTCGGCCTTCTGAATCAACCGAATAGTTTCCACAGAGGAATGTTCAAGCTTAATGCAAAATTTGATGCAGATTTGTTGTTCAGTCATTTTGAATGTGACAGCCACACACTACACATGCTCACTCAATAGCATCTACCACCCCTTCTGACTAGTACAGTGAAGTCATCAATGTTCAAGCACACACATTCCAGTCCACTCTCCTTGGCTGCCAGGTTACATTGATGTTGCACAAACCGTTCTCGTTTTATTAACAATGGCTGGACTTTCTCTAGACAGACTTCATATTTATATTCTTCAATAGAAACATGATTGGATAAATCTTAAATCTCTTTCAAAATATGCCTTTTATAGTTGAGACATCAGAAGTCATACCAAGAGCTACCACTTGGGGGCAGTAGATGCTAACGGCATACTCAAGTGGGTGGGTGTTGAGAGTGGCAGCACGGTGAGATCTGAACCTGCTAAAAATTTAAGTCTGAGGAAGGCTCAGACTTCATACTAGCTAGAGGTGGTTGGCTAGGTTGTTTCTACCTGTGATTAGACAAAAGGTGTTGGAGACATGGTGTACTTTCAGGCAGAAAAAAGTTTTGAAAACTATTCCGGTCCATAATTGTTTTCCAAATTACAAATTTTTACACAGTGGGATAATTAGTGAAACTAACATTGCTCTTTTTGTACAGCATTTCTTAACACATAGTTATGGTATCATGTCAAAATGTAACACTGTAAAGGAACTTTCTAAAGAGTGCAAAAATAATACAGATTCTTCTACCCCAACAAAATATCAAAGATTTATTTTCTTTAGTGGGTAAAATGCGGGTTTCTGAAGTGGGGGACTCCAGGTACAACTGAAAGTGGAGACACTACACTGAAGACAGTTTGATGATGCGAACATAGGCATATATGGTAACCCCTGGTCCTCTTCTCTTCACTCCACTCCTAGAGTTCAAAAGCCAGTCTTTTGTCCTTAGAACACGAGGACAGAAGGCTCTTGCTGGAGATGCTGACCAATTAGCAAAGTTAATGTTTGAGAGGCTTAACCCATATGCTCAATGGGTCAGCTCTTAACTTCTCATTCTTAAATAAGAACAAACAACTCAGAGAGTTGGCAGATAACTGAGGAAAGCAGCTTGCATTAAAAAAAAAAATTGCCCGGGGGCACTTCCGGCCAAGATGGAGCGTAGGTAGACACACTGTGCCTCCTCGCACAACCAAAAGAAGGACAACAACAAATTTAAAAACAAAAAACAACCAGAACTGACAGAAAATTGAACTGTATGGAAGTCCAACAATCAAGGAGTTAAAGAAGAAACACTCACTCAGACCAGTAGGAGGGTCAGAGCCGGGCAGCTGGGCGGAGAGGACTCGAGGGAGAGGACTCACAGCAGGGCAGCGGCTGGTGGACCGGGCCATCCCACTCCCTCATGAGGATAAACCGGGAGGAACAACTCTGGGGAGCGAGACAGACTCCGCAACCCAGAGGTCCAGCTTGGGGAAATAAAGCCTCAAAGCCTCTGACTGAAAACACCTGTGGGGGTGGAGGCGGCGGCAGCGGGAGAAACTTCCGGCCTCACAGGAGAGCTCGTTGGAGAGACCCACAGGGTCCTAGAGCGTACATTAGCCCACCCACCGGGAATCAGCACCAGAAGGGCCCAATTTGACTGTGGGTAGTGGGGGAAGTGACTGAAAACAGGCAGAGAGAGGAGCAAGCGCCATTGTTCCCTCTTGGACCCCTCCCCCACAAACAGTGTCACTACGCAGTGACGTGGCCGCCCCGCCCTGGTGAACACCTAAGGCTCCGCCCCTTACTACGTAACAGGCACACCAAGACAACAAAAATGGTCCAAAGGAAAGAACAGATCAAAGCTCCAGAAAAAATACAACTAAGTGACGAAGAGAGAGCCAACCTATCAGATGCACAGTTCAAAACACTGGTAATCAGGATGCTCACAGAATTGGTTGAATTTGGCCACAAATTAGATGAACAAAGGAAGGTTACGCTAAGTGAATAAAGGACAATGTACAGGGAACCAAAAGTGATGGGAAGGAAACCAGGACTCAAATCCATGGTGTGGGCCAGAAGAAAGAAAGAAACATTCCACCAGAACACAATGAAGAAATAAGAATTCAAATAAACGAGGAGAGGCTTAGGAACCTCCAGGATGTCTCTAAACGTTCCAACATCCAAATCACAGGGGTACCAGAAGGAGAAGAGGAACAAAAAGAAAGTGAAAACTTATTTGAACAAATAATGAAGAAAAGCTTCTCCAATCTGGCAAAGGAAATAGACTTCCAGGGAGTCCAGGAAGCTCAGAGAGTCCCAAAGAAGTTGAACCCAAGGAGGAACACACCAAGGCATATCATAATTACATTACCCAAGGTGAAAGATAAAGAGAGAATCTTAAAAGCAGCAAGAGAAAAGGAGACAGTAGCCTACAAAGGAGTGCCCATCAGACTGTCAGCTGATGTTTCAAAAGAAACCTTACAGGCAAGAAGGGGCTGGCAAGCAGTATTCCAAGTCATGAAAGCCAAGGAACTACATCCAAGATTACTCTATCCAGCCAAACTATTATTTAGAATGGAAGGGCAGATAAAGTGCTTCCCAGATAAGGTCAAGTTCAAGGAGTTAATCATCACCAAACCCTTATTATATGAAATGTTAAAGGGACTTATCTAAGAAAATGCAGATCAAAAATAGGAACGGTAAAATGACAACAAACTCACAGTTAAAGAACTGAACCTAAAACAAAAACAAACTAAGCAAACAACTAGAACAGGAACAGAATCACAGAAATGGAGATCACACAGAGAGTTATCATCAGGGGGGTGGGTAGGGAGAGAGGGGAAAAGAAGCATAAGTGGTAGGTAGAAGATAGATAGGGAGAGGTTTAAAATAGTATAGGAAATGTAGAAGCCAAAGAACTTACATGACCCATGGACACGGACTAAAGAGGGGGAATGTGGGTGGGAAGGGGTGTGCAGGGCGGAGGGGAGTTAAGGGGAAAAATGGGATAACTGTAATAGCATAATCAATAAAATATATTAAAAAAAATTGCCCTGACTGGTGTGGCTCAGTGGGTTGGGCATTGCCCTGCAAACCGAAAAGTCTCTGGGTCGATTCCCAGTCAGGGCACATGCCTGGGTTGGGAGTCAGGGCCCTAGTTAGGGGTGTGTAGAAAGTAACTGATCAATGTTTCTCTCCTCTTTCTTCCTCCATTCCCCTCTCTCTAAGATAAATGAATAAAACTTTTAAAATAAATAAAAAATAGATTAAACAAATTCAGAAGGGGAAAAAGAAAACTGAGGGAACAGAGACGATCCACAGAGAAGATGATTTGAAAAAAAACACCATCATGAATGTCCCTACAGAACTAAGGAAGATATAATAACCATGAAGTAAGAACAAATGCAGTTGAAAATGGTCATGCAGGAAACAAAGAGCTTCTCAAAATTAAAAAATATGAGATCAGAAAATAACTCAACAGAAAGTGCTGAAAAATTTAACTGAATTTCCCAGAAAGCAGAATTAAAAAAGTAAATGAAAAATAGGAGAAATAAGTAAATACCTAAGAGAACAAGCAGGCACATTATCTGTATAACAGAAGTTTCAGAAATAGACACGCAAATGAAGAGAACGAAGGATTATCAAGGCAGGAATTGAAAGCATTTTCTTAGAACTGATACACAAATTATGAAGCCCAGTGAGTCAGGCCCAATGAGTGCTTGAAAAATGAGCAAAAGTTGGCTCTCACAAGTTAAATTATTAAGATGTATCAGAATAGCAGAAGCAAAAAAAGAAAAGATCCTAGATCCTGCTTGAGTCTTACTGTCCAGTAAGCAGCCATTACCCTCCTGCAGCAGGTGAGTACTTGATGTGTGGCCGGTCCCAACCGAGACATCTGTCAGTGCGGATTTTACAGATTTAGAAGACTTCCTGTAGATGAAAAAAAACAAGGAGTGTAAAATATATTATTAAAAGGTTTTATATGATTACTTGTTAAGTGGTAATATTCTGGATACATTAGATTAAATAAACTATTAAAATTAATTTCACCTGTTTTAGTGTTTTAAATAGTGCTATTAAAAAATTTAAAATTATGTATGTGGGTACCATTTGTGGGTCACTTTAAATTATTATTGGACAGTGCTTTCCTGGAGAAATTAGAAATAAAAATCACAAAGAAAGGATTAGGAAGCAGATGGGTTCTCCATGACACAGGAAGCTAGGAAACAAAATTGTGAAGGAAAATGGTTTCCAATATATAATTGGAAAACCAATCTATAATTCTATACTCAGGCAAATTATTTATTGAATTTGAAAAGCTATTCTTAGACATGAAAAGTTCTCAAAAATTTAATTCCAATGCATCCTATCTTGGAAAATATTTTCTATCAAAATAAGGAAGTAATCCAAGAATCAGGAAGATGTAAGATTAAAAAAAATGAGGAAAGACAATACAGAGGAGAGAAAAAGGGAATTTGTAGGAGGGGGGCAGAGGCTTAGCAAGCAATCAGTCCACAAGGAAACATCTCAGGTGACTCCAGGAGATATTCCTTAAGAAGGTGGAAATGGATAAACTACCTTATGCATTTGTTATTTGCTGAGGAGAGTCACAGGATTGGCAGAAAATTTAGGGTTGGCTTAGTGGTTATTAACTATAAAATTAAACAACTGTGCAATTATTAAATCCAGGAAAAACAAAGAGTTGTATAGTGAACTCAGGTAGTCATAGTTTATTGCATAGCTCAATAGTGTTTATATAGTCCTATAGATGCACATGTTGAATATTGATTTATTTTAAATTATAACTATTATATAGAGAGAAGAGGAAGAGGCAAGTATAGAGAGGTAGATGAGGAAATGAAGCTTTATCCCCATCCTCTACGATGGGTATTCTTTTGAAAAAATTAACACTGAATAATCAAGATTCATAAGCATGTTATCAAATAATATCAAAGCACTTTTAAAAAAAAATGTCACTTTGAAAGAATTGAATCTGGTTGCCTATGGAGAGAAGAAAATAAGGCCAAGGGAAATTGGTCAGGGAAATATCTATTTTGCCTACCAACATCATGGAAATGCTTACCTTTAAAAAACAGGCATATATAACTTGGCTAAAAATACAAATTTACATTGAGACAGAAAAATGAGAATTGGGGTCATCTGAGGACTAATCATATCCAAGCTCTGCATGCAATTCTAATGATCCACAGGCCTGAAAAAAGACCCAGCATGCTGTTCTCAAGGAGAACAGTGGTACGCGTTTCAGACAGATGTAAGATAAATTAATGAGCCCACCGTCCTGGTGGAAGGAAGTGATGGGTTGCCCTTTTAAAACTTGGGCTGGACCACCCTTTGCATCTAGGCAGCTGGAACTATGCCAGTAGTACGGATAAAAAGAAATGAACCACCAGTAATCAAAGCCCATAGTTCAGAGAAGAGCTCTCTGATCATTTCTTGGGAAAGAGACTCTTCCCCAAGTGTGTGGTTTTTTGTTTGTTTGCCTTTTATTTTAGATTTTCAAATAAAATTTTATAAAATAGAGAGCACTGCAGAAACTCTGAAAGCAACTTGCATCTATAAAATTGAAAGAATATGCATTTGTGTCTGTTAAGGGGAAACTACATGAATCATAAAATCTTCTCTCTTTGTAGTGTGACAGTTTCTTGGTAACTAATGAAGTTGCAATTTCCTTTAAGGTTAATTATTTAGGAACTATGAATCTTCTCAGTGATTCTGGTACTATCTCAAGTAAGTCAGTTTAGTTTTAGTGACTGTGAGTTAGCTGCTGTGAATGTAAGCAGAAGTTCTTTCAGGTCATTAGGAAACAACTGAGTAAGTTTTGTTTTTAAGGGAGAAAATTCAGTATCTTGGTCAGCAGCATTAGGTGAAGGGTGTGGACTGAATCCATGGGTAGGTCACTTTTTATCTATTTCACACTCAGCCAGTTACTTCAGGGGGGAAAGTGGAGGGATATAAGTGGATCAGCACAAATGTATCAATATTCTTTATGGATCTGGGATGTTCTGTTAGAATGTGTGTTCCTATGCAAATGAAAATAACTCTTCGAGGTTGTTGTTATTGTCTTAAGTGACTGGTTCCGTCAATTCAGCAAAATTCTGGGCTTGCGTATAAATTACATTTTGTAGGAACTGGCCCACTGAAATTTTTGCCAAGCTATTTCTTTTTGCATTCTATTAAGCTTAAATTTGTTTACATATAGAGTCAATATTTTAGCACACTGAGGTGTTTTTTAAAAAAAAGAAAGTAAGATCTCATTACATTCATTCATTCCATTATATTCAAAAAACAAAGCCTGGCTGTCTTTGCATATAGAAAATTGCTAAGATTTAAGTCTTCTTAAGAGACAACACAGAGAGTATGGATTCCTGCCCTGCCTCTCTGGTATTTCCTAAGTATTCAGTGACGTTTCTACAGAGGAAACTGCCCTGATCGCTGCATATTGGAACTGGAATCAAGCTGGCTTGCTGTGTGATCCGGGACGCAACACATCACCTCGCTAGGTTTTTAAGAAAGTTAAAAGTCACCGATAGAAAAATATATTTTCAAAAATGTATTTTACAAATTATTCATGTTAAGAATGTATTTGAAACTCTTACAACTCAGTAAGATGACAAAAAAACAATTTAAAATATGCAAAATGTTTGAACAGATGCCTCTTCAAAGCAGCAGCACAAATGGCTATGAGCACACGAAAAGATGGTGAGTGCCACTGGTTGGTACGGAAATTCGAGGCAACCCCATGGTCACTAACTAACTACATGCTAGGGCTCAGCAGGAATGATACAAAGCAAGGGAAGTCAGAAATAATGTGATTCTCAACTTGTCTCTCAGCAGTTCTGTTCTCCCCAGAACAGAACCCCTACAGGGTCCCGGAGGAAGAGCAACGTCACTCAGTTGCGGTCTCGGAATTTTCCTGGAGACTGGAGAGGGGGTCTCGGAATTTTCCTGGAGACTGGAGAGGGGGTCTCGGAATTTTCCTGGAGACTGGAGAGGGAGGTCAGACTTGGCTTCTCAGTGCAAACACACACACACACACACACACACACACACACACACACACACGGATGGGTTTTCTGGAAGCACTACCAGAAATGAGGATTCTTCAGTTCTGTTACAGAACTTGTTGCAGAGCACGAACCAAAATCAAATTATTTAGTGTATCTATGGAAATAAAAAGTGTCAACTACTGAGGGTTTTTTTTTTTTCTGAAAACAGTGGTGGAAAAATGACAAAACCATGGTATCAGGACAGTTCTGTGGAAGAATCAGTTGGTGGAAGCCAAACTCACTGCAGGAAAATCACTCAGAGAGGGCTGCCCTGTACAGCACTGTCCGCTTCAGAGAACACACCCTGCCTGAATTGGCCTGACCCAGACTGAGCCATCCGTGCAGCTGGCGTTCAGCAGCTCTGGCCCTTCCGTGCTTTAAAGTTCCTTTGTCGCTTGGGGATAGTCCGTCTTCCCCCCACACTGTGGGTGTGTGGCACCTAGTGCCCTCTAGCCTCAGTCCTTTGCACTTCTGCCCTCCCTCCAAATAGGGAATTCATGTGCCGCCGTCTTTCACAGTTTTGTAGAAAGGAGTTAAAAATCACTGCCTCCACTCCATCTTATGACATCTATTTTTGTAAATAAAATACTTGTTTCTGTTAAAGAGCTTTCACTCACCGGTGAGCAGCTGAGTTGAGCAGAGGGAATTCAGGAGACAAGACGAAGGCCACTTGCAGGCACCTAAAACTAGACTTCAGAGAGAGCTTGTTTTGAAGAAGGCTGGCAATGGGATGTTTCTTCTCTGAAAAACAAAACAAGAAAATATCAGTTGATATAAAATACACTCATGCACACACAGCCATCTATACATTGAATAGCTGATCTTCCAGGCGGTTGGCACAGAGACTTACACTTTAGTAAATTATTTAGTTCTTTGGGTCATAGAGAACTACCGTGGTGGGGAGGCAAGAGACTTGGATGACAACCTCTCTGACTTTCACGTGGCACCAGATTCTGAGTGGTGTGTTCAATGCCGGCGTATACTCTCTAAACCGAACTGCTAGATGGATTCTCAAATTTGAAACGTGTCTTAAATGTCACAGTAGCAAATGGTACTTTGAGGGAGACATTCCTGAAGCACTTGACCTTCGGAAACAGGACTCAAGCCCTCGCTCTGTGACAGGGAAGCACTACACCCTTTCAATGATTTTGTCACTGGAACCCTCCAGGCTGAGCAGAGAAGTGGAGCAGCCAGCGCGCTGCTCACAGAACAGGGCAAATTGTGTGGAGTAAAATTATGACGATACATACAAAAAAGAGCAATCTTCAACTGCGAATAAAAAAACACTGCAGACACAGATTTAAGAGAACTTTATCATAAATACATATCTTTGTTACCTGGGATTTCACGGGAAGTATCTCTGCCTGGGGCATATTTGCTCAATTATGCTTGCCTCTATCACCCCAGGCACACATTAACTCAGCTCCTTATATATCAGTAAATCAGTGAGTTGGGTATTTCTCTACAGCTTACTCCAGGGCCAAGGCTGTGCTCGAGACTGTGGGGGCATTTTAGAAAGTCAAATGATGCATTTCCAAGGAACTTGCCTGTCTGCTGAGGAAGAAAGAGCTACTACCCCAACTCAGGCTGGATCTCATTTTGCATATCCACCTTTGGAAACTCTGTGATGTCTCCACTGCTCTACATACAAAACTGCTCCTTGCCCAGGGCAGGCGGGAAGGGTTGGGGAAGGGACTTGTGAACTTTCCAGGGTCTCTGTTACTGGAGTTGATGGTTACCTGGAGGGAGAACTGGGAGCAGCTTCCTCTCAAAGGTACCGTTTCCCTCTTTGCTGCTGAGACCCAGGGCGGTTTCTATCCAATGAAAAGAAAAGCTTCGGACTGAATCTCCTTCGCTTGCACACTTGGGCTTCTTGAAAGGTGGTGTGATTTCTGATCGTTATTCTGTGAGGGGTCTTCAAAGGGTCACATTTTGGCTACTTCTCTTTAGTGCCTCAGCCTTTACTGGTTTTAAGACAGCGGTTCTTTTCTAAATTTAATTTTTAGATTATAGTTTACACCCCATATTGTTCTGCATTAGTTTCAGGTGCACAGCACAGGGGTAGACATCCACATACCTTACAAAGTGTCCCCCCGGCAGACGCAGTTACCACACTATTGTTGACTCTGTTCCCTAAGGCAGGACAGCAGTTCTCACCTAACACATGGCTGTGGATTCCTGGGAGTCTCTGGGGCCCTTTAGGTGGTCCCCATGTTCAAATTACCTTTACTATAATAGTGTGAGGCGTTGTTTGCCTTTTTCACGCCATTGATGTCTGCAGCAGCAATGCCAAGTCAATGGCTGGTTGTGCTGCAGGTGCCCGGGCACAAGTCAAAGCCGCAGCACCAGCCTGTACGCGTGGCCATTGCACTCCTCACCACCGTGCACACGCAGGGAAACAGAGTTAGGAGTGTCTTCACACAACAGCTTAGAGACTTAAGGACATCCTGACGAAATGGCAAAGAACTCACTTCTGATCCTGTAGGGCGATACCGCTCTATGCATTGTGTTTTGAAAATATATTTATTTTTCATAAGATGTTATTGACCTTCATGTGTAATGAATATTTTCAATATTCCGTGTAATCGTGGAAGCACGCCGGAAGGACTCCTTCTGCACACCGGAGTGCCAAGCTGCCCCAGGAGAAGTACCTGGGAGACTGAGCTACCCCGGTTGTTCTTCCATAGGACATCATTTCACCTGGACAGAGCAAGTGATAGCTGAGCTGTGGTAATTCAGACCTGGGAACCTGGCAGACACATTTTCTTGAAAATGAATGAAGTGACCTTGTCACTTTAAGGAAAGCAACTGACAGAACTTGTTGCCGATGACAAAATCCAAGCTCTTAGGCAGCAATTAGAATTCTGGGACACATTTAACCGCACTGTGACCTTGACAGCTCCTCAGTACCTAGGGACATTTCTGAGGACGCTGGCGGCGATAGTAATGAACCTAATTTTTTAATACTGAATAATGAAATGTGACAGCATTTGGAGGACGTGATAAAATCAAGAGTGGGTACCAACAGCCACAGTGCCAGACAGATGGACACATTTCTGAGTGACGAAGCAGGAAAAGTTCACTGATGCGGTTTCAGATTGCACACTGCACCCCACATTTACACTGCTTCTTAAACTGTGGCACAGTATCAGAGAACCACCACCCCAGTAATCTGTGTATCCGTGAACAGAATCCTTCTGCCTTTTTAAATCGCACATCTGTGTGCAGCAGCATTTTCTTTAACCACTCCAACTGAAGGAACACACGGCAACAAATGTACTGCAGAGGAAGACACGGTACATGTCGGGGACTTCCAGGCGGTCCTTTCTCCCTTCATGGTTCTTACTGTACAGGTCTGGGTTTGGTCAGACCCTATGTGTATCCATTCCGGTCGCACATGGTGGGGCTGGGGGAAGGACCACAGAACGGATCTGCAGACTCACTGACCCCAGGTGGCCTTCTTGGGCCAGGATTTCACTTATCCTCTGGTCTCCATAACACATGATTCTTACGGCCAATGTGGTGGCCTTTGAGGTTCCCAGGTATTATCGTCAGACCAGGCCTAGTACCCGGTGACCCTTACGGTTGGGCATGCTCATTGTCTAGGTTTATAGTCACTCTGGGAGATGGCTAAAGGCCCCCGTGGGAGAAGGATTAGGGCACTATCAATGTTATACACTTTATATACTTGTAGTAACATTAAAGGCTCTTTCCTTAAAGGAACGTTGTCTCTTTATCCATGCATGGGCTCTGGGTCTGTAAGCTCACTTAAAATTTGGAAACTGAATGAGAGGTCACAAGCTTCCAATGTGGTAGAGGACATTAACACTCTGTTAAACGCTTCTAAGTTTTTTCTTAAATCAGACAAATAATTGTTTTCACAATTTTTTAATACCCAGGGAAAACATGGTCTCTCATCCTTGGTCATAGACCTTTGTGGGTCACGGTACTCCAGCTGCCCATTACTGCGTGGACATGCATCTTACCTTGGTGGGTTAGACAGCCCACCTAGTCTCTGCCATCCAAATCCTGTAACCCCCACTGATCCCAGAGACCTTAGTTCTAGGACAGCCATCAGCCAACCACTGAAGTGAACCAGCCACTCGCACCTGTGCGTTCCTTATCGAGTTAGTGGAAGGCTTGTTCTCTGGGCCCTCCTGGGAGATGCTCAGAAGGCGGGTTCCCCAATCTTGCATAATTAATCCATTCTTGACCTTCTCACAACACTGAGTTGTTCCCAGGCACTCTGCTAAAGCCACGCTGGCATTTCTACAGCATTTGCTGTAGGCCAGCATTATATCCTAACTTCAGGGAGCTATCTCTGAATCATGGGGGAGTATTCGCATGTCAGTACATATTGCCTGTCTAGATTTCACTCTGTCCTGGTCTGATGTTCTCAAGGGACATGCTACCCTGTTCCCGTATTTGCTGCCAGCACACATTCAGCCATGTCCTCTAATTTTGGTGCAGCTCTGCTATTTCCTGGTGGAGAAAGCAGTTATTTTCCTGTGTCGGCTGGGCCATGACCCACCGCAACTACTGGTCTGGAGGCAAAGGAGTCCCACATGGTTAACCCTAGAGGACAAGACACCTTCCTCAGGGAAGGCATTTTTAGGGTGTCCAGAGAAGGTAACACTTCTTCTAGCAATGGGAGGGAGCTGATTCTGCTGGCGGCAAGGGTTTGGGGATTTCAGGGGTTCAAGATTCTCAAGTTGTTCCACATCTCGACTCTCCTCAGGGACCAACTCCTTTCCTATCTGCTATTGAGCTGATGAATGCAGCTCCCTTTGCAGCTCTCTACCCGCACGGTTCTGTGCTGGGCATGACTTGCAGCAGAGTCTGACGCAGGACTTAACCAGATAAAAGCCCCCTTTCACACTGCCATGGGAGTTTTCCGACTTTCACGCTATGCCTTGAGTCGGAACTAGGCTAACTTTGCCTTTATTGATTCCTTTTTCAGGGCTTCTAAAGCAGTTCAAAAAGCAGCCAACTCCACAGCCCTTAAAATTACTTTTGCCCCACACCGTTCATCACCACGCAGCTGCTGCATTCACCTTCCACATCCCCCTGCCCCCAGTCCCCACCTGTGACACTCTTAGTACATGACACTGGCTGCCCCATGCGAGGGGTTGTTACCGCCCAGCTTACTACCATCTGGCCAGCTCCAGAATTCCCCCTCGAGGGCCAGCTCTCTAGGACTGACACGGATAACAGTTGTCTTAGTCAGGGCTTCTGTGGGAGACTGGGAAGAGCAAGACAGAGAAGTAGGGAAGTCATTACAGGGTATATATTGCCTGTGTTTCCTCTGGGGTACACTGAGGCGGGACCATCCCGGCATATTCTAAGGAGCTGTGCACGATGAGCCTTGAGAATTTTCCCTTGAGGAACGGCACCCAGGACTGGTTGTCCACAGCCATGCCCCATGGATGTGGACTTGCCCTGCTCCTGGTGCTATTCACACAGCTCGCCAAACAGCAGGGTTCCAGATCTAGGACAGAGCAGGACAGCAGTGCAGTTCACAGCCAAGGAGCTGTCCACCACCCACCCTAGGAACGGCGGCAGTCTTGTTAAGCTGGAGCACACAGTGGGGTGAGAGGCCGTGAACTGGGGCCCATTGAGTGTCCATACATGACTGCAACCTGCCTGGTCTTTAGTTTTCCTCCACTCCCGTCTCCTGCAGCTGAGGCCACAAACTGGGCATTGCCTTCATCTGTAACTGCCATTCTCTGAAATATTTATCTTCCATTTCCTACCCTCTGATTATTGCAAAGTATTTTTAGCCAATATTGCACAGAGTGTAATGCCTCTTGATAATAAAATGAGAGGTAATAAAAAAATGACATATACAAGCTGGCATTAGAAGCTTTTTTGGAATCATATTTTAGAGCTCCCTCATGCTATTATTTCCAAAGCTATAATTTAGTGAGCTTGGCTTTATTCATTCACCACATTTTTACTGTGAACCTAGTGTCAGCCAGGCACTATGCCAGGTGTGTGAAAGCACGAAGACCAATATTAAAAATTTTTTTTCAATGCCGACAAAATAGTAAAGGATGCAAGCATGCACACAAACTATTTCAGACCAGTGTGAGTTGTTACACAAACAGGCACATGGCTGTGGGATTAGAAAGGAAGGAGACACCGATATGTTCACAGACAGAGAGAGAAGGGGTCATGACAGAGTTGGACTTTGAGGTGGATTTTGAAGGATGAGGTACATGAAGAAGTAATGGTGACATTTGCGGAAGCAGAGGAGTATGAAACACTGTATCATGTTCGTCAGAGGGGGGAGCTGACGCAGGATTTTAGGGGTGGTGTCTGGTGAGGGCAGAAATAAGAGTGGAAATATGTACGGCAAGGTAGGTTACAAATCGATTGTGACAGATCTTAGAGAGTTTACCAAGGAGACCTTTTGGAGTCAGGAAATGAGATTTAAATTTTGGCTTTGTGATAGAGAGCGAGATACACTGGAGAAGAGGGTTGGAGCTAGGAGATTGGCTGGAAGATGATCATACTAAGTCGAGTTAGAGCAGACCTATGAATTGTGGCGGGGGCAGCAGGGGCAGAGAATGATGGATGGGTTTCTGAGGCACCCATGAAACAGAATCAACACGATCTAATTAACTGACTCGGACTCTCCTGCATGTCCTTACCTTGCCCCTGTCTCAATAATTTGATATGTAAGGCAGAGTCCAAGTTTCTATTTTGATGAATGGTAGGTAGCACCATAAACTAAGATAAAGAAGTGAAGGGTTAATCCATATTTGAAGGGGAAGAAAAAAATGAGTCATTTTTGAAAAATGTCAAAGTGCATTTGGCAAACCCCTACGACGATCCCCAAAAGGGACTACAGGCCCATGAATTCAGTTACTGACTATACAACGAAGACCACCGTATTTGTGTATCTAGGGCAAACTGCCCTATTGCATTTGAAACTGTGTCTCATAAGCGTCTGACTCATCATATCCAAAACCAAACTTATTTCCCCCGAATCCTCTCCTCATCCAATGTTAATTACTTAGAAAACAGCATTACCATTCCATACTTCATTCATTTTATAAATGTATTCAAGAAATATTACTACCATATGCCAGGCTCTCATTTGCAAAACAAGAAAGAAAGAAAATGAATGAATAATAGGTTCAGTAATGAGAGTAACAGTTAAGAAAATAAAGCAAACTGAGAGGGATAAAGAGTTGGAGGACTATTTTAGTGAAACTGGTCAGGGAAGCTGTCTCAGATGAAGTCAGACTTGAGTGGAGCTCTGGAGAAAGTACAGGGGTTAGCTTACGGGATACCTGGGACATCGCCACCACTTCCGTGGCTCAGAACAACACAGACGTCTCGCAGTTCTGGAACGCTGAGGTCCAAAACGGCTCTTACGGGGCTAGCATCGAGGCACCAACAGGGCTGCATTCCTTCTGGTGGCCAAGGGAGAATTCGTCCCTTGCCTTTTCCCTTTTAGACACAGGCCACATTCCTTGGCTTGTTGGTTCTTCTCCCTCCCTCTCTCCATCACCACATTCCTGACTCTCTCTTACAAGGACTCGGGCTTTACTGGGTCCACTTAAATAGTCCACAGCGACCTTCTTATCTCAAGATCCTTACCTTCATCACATCTGCAAAATACCTTTCGCCTTGTTAGGTGCTCGCAGGTTTGGGGCATTAGGATGTGGATGTCTTTTTGGATGTTTATTTTGTCTATTGCACACAGTAATAGGCACTCCAAGGAGGGAAAATGCATGTCAAAGCTTTGGGGTAACAGCATGCTGGGGCTTACACGAGGAACCTGGGTAACTTACATCAGTCACTAAAGTCTTTTCAGTTAGAACTTCTGGACACTTCTTGATGATGTATATTTCTCTCCATTTTCACTGTCCAAACCTTTGATCAAAACACAGCAATCTTCTGTGTAGACTACTGACTCTGAAACTATCTCCTGAATCCATTCTTGACTCTTTTTAATCTATTCCCTTCAGAGAAGTAAGATTTTTTCAAAATGCAAATTAAGCCATGTCAACTCTGCTTCAAGTTCTTAAGTGAATTTATGATTGTTCCTAGGTTAATTGGCCATCTCTATCCAAATTTCTCTTCTTTCTTTTTAATCCTCACCAGAGGATATGTTTATTGATTTTAGAGAGAGAATGAGGGAGGGGGGAGGGAGAGAAGGGGAGAGGAGAGGAGAGGGAGAGAGAGAGAGAAAGAGAGAGAAACATTGGTTGCCTCCTGTACACACCCCAACTGGGGATTGAACCTGCAAACTTTTTGGTGCAGGGGACAATACTCCAACTGAGGCATGTGGCCAGGGCTCTGTCTTAACATCTTTGCAGATTTTCCTAAAATCTTTTCAGGTTGACAAGGAGCACACACAAAAAGCCACTATAAAGAATGAGCGAACTATCACCAGAACCATGACGCCCCCCACCAGCCTCCGCGCAAGGAAAGCACGGGAGGGCGAGTCGAGTGACTGCGAATAGAGGACTTGGGGGAGCCGAGGACATGGACAAGCAGAGTCAACACCACCACAGAAAAAGCCCAACACTGAGTGTGAAAACGTGAGGCACAGCTCTGGCTATGGGGAAGGATGCGTGTGGACCAGAGCGGCTGCTTCAGAAAAACAGTGCTTCTAATAGAAGAAGGTAAACAGAAAGGGGGCAGTGTCCTTTGTAAGTGTGTAGAAAAAAGAGCAATTCAAGGAGGAAACCAAGGCGACTGTGGAAACGATACAGAAGGAACTGGTCCCCACACTAACCGTGTTTCCGAGAAGACACCGCATTTCGCTCGAACAGAAAAGGGCACTACAGAAGAAAGAATTCTGTCCGGAAAATGAACTGGTACAGGGAAGAGTGGATCGCATCCATGAAGTTACCGTAAGAAGAAAAGAAAATGAAAATCAAAGCACTACAGCTGGAGAAAACTTCTCCCACTGAACCCAACCACACAGCAGAAGCAAACAACAAAGCAATACTCTAAACAGAATTAAATAGGCTTAAACAAGCATCTCTTGATTTCCATTATAACTAAATATGGCTAAGAAACTAAATAATGGAAAGGAACAGCACCTTTTTTTTTTTTTTTAGCAAAATGCCAAATAACAAATACGTATTGAATGATGAAGTGAGAAAATTTCAGGTCCGTAAGCACTATTGTGATAATTCAGGCAAGAATTTTTAACACGTGCTAAAACTAGTGTGCGGAATTTTGATGAGGAGCAGAATCTTTACACAAAAGGAAAATAGTAATATCACGGTAGAGAAACTTCTTGGCTGCTTCTTCAACCTGGTGATGTGTATCCTGATGTGATGAGATTAGGTGACAACATCAGTTGTCCAGGACTCTAGCGCCAAATGCACGACCTGCCCCTAACCACGAGGAAACGCCAGGTACACTCACTTTGAAGAACTATCCTCTACAGATGTCAATTTTGTGACACTGATAGAAAGCACCTTGTGATAAGAGGGGAATTAAGTTCATAGTCAAGTTTGTTTTTTCAGCTCGGAAGTCAATAATGCCTTGTTTAGAAAAGCAGCAATATTATTGTGTCCAAAGTATTACTTAATATTCCTTAAAAATGGGATTTACTCTGTCTTGTGCATATACAGGCTGTGGCAAAAGTAGGTTTAACAGTGGAAACTAATACAATAGTTACTAATAGAAGAAGAAACTCTACTTGGTGAGCTCACAACTATAACCCTACTTCTGCCCCACACTGTATCGTAGAAACATTTCTCTCATTACAATGTGCTTTCTGTAAGTTCCAAATGCAACTTGATGTGTCAGAGTTACAAAGAGCACCTGAAGTCCATGGAGGATGAGCAGGAAACATCAAAGGACCACCGGGTCTTGAATATCTGTCTGCTGCTCACTACATATATTCGTTGGCCTTGCAGAAATCTCCCTTTGATAAAACACCCGTTCTGCTCTGCAGGTTGTGTTTAAAACCTGTGAGGTAATGTGTGAGGGCCACGACTCCCTTTCCTCATTGCTATGTGTGCTTTAAACCACCCCCCCCCCAACCCACCCCAGGCTGGGACATCTAAACTGCCTGCTAAAATCTTTCCCCAAAGATTGTTTGGTTTTAAACTGTATTTAATGCTGAAGTAAAACAGATTCCATGTCTAGGGAAATCATTCCGGTGATGAAACCCTTGGAAGCTGAAGACAGTGCGCAGAAAGAAACCTCCTGCCTTCTAGAATTAGAGGGTATGAAGGTGACTGAGCCAAGTGGAAGTTTATCTCCAAGTGGAGTTACTTCCACCGCATAGCATATGAGGCATCTGAAGATTTATCTGACACTCCTGATACCTCAGCAGTGACACTGATGTTGGGTGACACGTTTGGCAGAAGGGAAGGATCATTTCTCTTTAGAACACACTATATTTGTTAATTAAATCATCATTGCTGGATGCATCCCCTCATGAATATAAATTACTAGCCCAGCAGAGGACTTATATTTGCATGGCGTCTTTTATTATGAAGCATTTTCTAGGGTGCACTAAGTGCATTTTACATTGCCACTTGATGTATTTAGGGACTGCTGTCTCCCACACTGCGACGTTGTCCTAAAGCAACTGTGTCATACTCAGGATGCAGTTTGGGAAATATAACAGCTCTTATTCTGACTTGTGGAGGTTATTATTTCTTTTTCTTAACTAGGCACATATTGCCAGTGGAATTCTGCACACCCACATGGTTTGGTAATGGACTATAATAGTTCCATATTTCTTTCAACACCCTGTTGACAATTCCTGACGTGACATCTATTTAAATTTGATTATCACTGATTTTTATTTCCTGTTTGGCACTATTATTCCAACTCAGAGTGATTTCTGAGTCACAGACTATGCTTCAGTGGCTAGGCTTCTCACTGGACTGTAAGATCCAGGACGGCAGAGACTCGGGATCATTTTATTCCCTGGGTATCTCAATGCCTCAGACAGTGCCTGGCACACAGCAAATGTTCAATAAATATTTGTGACTGCCTGAATCAATGACATAAATAAAGAGAACATGTATATTTACTGAGATAATATTCAATGACAGACTAATTCCAAATTAAAAATTAGCAGTAATATGATAACAAATATGAAATAAATTTTATAGAACCACAAATAGCTGGGAAAAACCTAATACCTTTCCGACTTTAATGGATATTTATCATGCTTTTTGTCACTCGTTTTTTTCCAACTCCCCTTTTATGTTGGGAACAGACTCATATAAGAGTCTCTTTTCTGATTTTCTACAATTTGAATTCTAGATTCCCCTCTTTTAGCCTATTTTTCAGATATATCATCAGAGTCATGTTTTATACAGTATACAATGTAATGAACATTACACCATGCACCTCATACATACTATTTTGGAATTTTAATATTTTTTAGTATTGCTGACAGATTTTGGTATTGATTTTATGTCCTTTCTTTAAACATTTTTCTGAAAAAGTTCCTGTAAAATGTTTCCTAAAATAATTGATCTAATTAACCACTGAAGCCATCTGGGCCCGAAGTTTAATTTTTGGAGGGTTTTTTATTTTTGTCTTCCTTGGCAAATGTGCTGCATGTGTTCGAAATGAACGCACATTCGGCATTTCTCTCAATTGCCGAGAGAGGGGTATTCTATCCTTTTGTTATTGTTGTGGAGTTTTCAGGTTTTTTCTCTAATACTTTTATTTGTATCCTTTTTTAATGTGGGGTTCTTTTATTACACATACACACTTACAATTTCTATGGTTTCCTCATAAATTTCTCTTTTATGATTATTAAATGTCACTCTCTATATTTGGTATGACCCTTTGTACTAGAGTCTATTTCACTTAATATTAATACAGCTGCTCTAGCTTTGTTATGTTTATAGTTTGCATGGTGTAATCTTCCCCTGTTATTTCTTCAGATTTTCAGTGTGTGTGGGGTACCAGTCACTTTCTCCGGGACTTTAATTACATGTCTGTTAGATCATCGATACTGTCCCACAGGTCCCTCAGACTTTATTTATTTCATGTTTTCTCTCCATCCCCATGGAACATTTTGGTTTTGTTTTATCTTCAAGTTTACTGCTTATCTTTCCTGACATGTTCATCCTGCAAGTTCTTAATTTAAGATTTCATTTTAATGTTCTAAAATTTCCATTTGGCTCTTTTTGATAGTTTCTATTCTCCTAATATTTTCTATCTTCTTACTAACGTCACCGTTTTTTCCATGTACTCATGGTGCATATTTATAGTAGCTGCTTTAAGGATTTTTCTTCCTAATTCTAATATTTCAATTATCTGGAGATTGACATCTGTAGATTGTCTTTTCTGTTGAGAATGGGCTACATATTCCTGGTT
>VMDR010013067.1:0-25544 GCA_007922815.1 Macrotus californicus | reverse complement strand
AAGATCTTTCACATACACTTAATTAGTCCTCAAAACACCCTGCAAATTAGACTCACTCCCATTTTACTCATGAAAAAACTTTCTAGAGAGATCAGACAACTCCAGGTCACATTGTTCTTACTGGTAGATGTGGGATCCAACCCAGATCTTTCAGGCTGCAAATGCTATGTCCCAAGCCTCACACCATTCTGCCTCCAAACACACTTTTTTCCTTTTTGGCTTGGGAAGTCATACCTGAGACTCTCGCTTGGAAGGCAGGGATTCCCTCCACCACTGCCCACCTCAGCTGGCAGACCTGTGGCCCAGGGGCCAAAGGGAAAGTGACCTCAGTGAATCTCCTAGGGACCCAGCAGTCTGCCTCCCTCTTTCCCCGGACAACTAACTGTCTAAGGAGTCACCACCAGGCCATTTCCAGTCCCCTGATTCGCCCACTCTGAAACAGAACCATCAGAAGTGTCATTTTATTATGTTAGCGTATGGTAATAGCATTATTGAATCTCTTCTTCAGTTAAAAAATGCATGTGTGGTTGGGGGGGAAGGATGGGGAGGGAGCAATTGGATCTACTCCAAAGCAGTGAAATAACAAAGGTGCTTCATAGCCCTGATGTTCCCTCTCTGCTATATGCTTCTCTGAGCACTTGCCCTTTTTCATCCCTCTCTGGGAGCTGGTCCTAGTGTAATAGTCAATGAATATTTATTAAGTAAAAATAAAAATGCTTCCCTGAACTGCTTAGTCAGCATGCTCTACAAACTCTTGTGACCAGGAATCCTGAGTGTCTGAAGGTCATGTTCAATGGCATTCGAAGACATGTTGACAATTGAGTACAAGCAGAGGTGGTTCTGTCACACCCCCTGGAAGCTGGGGTGTTGTGTGCGCTCTAATGCCTTCACGCTGGTGGCTACAAACTTTCTTTGGTACCCCTCTGTTTCCTGGGGCAGCCTGGTTGGAGCCACAGTTACCGCTTGCTCCTGTTAGAAACTTATTCGTCTTAGCCACTAAAATGGTCCAATGAGATGGACCAGAACAGCGGCTTTCCCTGCCATTGCTGATGCAGGTACTGCTCCCCATGTGGTGGAAGAGAGAGCTGAAGGCCACGCGAATGAGTGAAGGGCATGGAGGTAGTACAGGAGTCACAGGGTAAATAAACATCTAACAAATGATTTTCCAAAAAATCTTCCCAAAGGGCCACACATAAATAATACTGAGTTTCTATGGACCCATCAAGGTTATTGCTGAACCGAGTCACCTCAGTCATCAGGGCACAACCTACCATGCACGAGTCGACTGTGCCCGACTCATAGCCAGCACATATCATCCGTGTGGTGATGGTCTTCATGTCAAAGTAGGACTGGCACTGCTCCAGAGAGATGACGCGGACTTCTCCCTCCTGCAGCTTGAAAGGCACTGGCGTTGTGAACAAGAAGAAATGAAATATACACCAGAGTACGCGGCTCAAAAACGAGGCCAGTCATATATGAGGCCAGTCACATATTTTCATACCCCCAAAGCCATATTCTTTACTTAAAATGTCATTTCAAAGACAAAGCTTGTTTGGAATCAGAATTTTCTAATTAGAAGTGTTGATGGCAATCACCTAGTCAAACCCCTTTATTTTACTGAGAAAAGTGAGGCACAGAGTGGCTAAGTCACTTGGTTGGGTAACTTGGCTCACGCTTTCCCCTTTTATTATACATGCTGCAATAAAAACAGCAGCCACCACAACAAAATGGAAAATAATGAAGCCACAGCTCTGCCCCAGATAGGAGGCAGCCAGCTCAGCGTCTGCTCCGAACGCCGGTCCTGCTCCACTACACACACTTGTGCATTCTAGCAGGGCCAGGTCTGCCCTCTCCTTGGGTTAGAGAATGTGCCTCATCATGGGCTACAGTGGCCATTATTTGAGGTGAGAACCTTTAATCCTAGAGGAAATGGCAGGGAGATGTTGAAAGGGACAAAATCATCCCTTAGGGTCAGAGGGGAATATGTGAATTCCCCAGGTTGCTTGAAAGTTCTCAAAGGATAGCAATAGATTCAAATCTTTAGTTGTTTTGCCACTCCACAAAACTATGCACCCTGCTCTCCTACAGGATAGTAATGGTGAAGCGGTGTGCATGTCAGGGTGCCTTGCTGGGAGGAAGAGCCACGGCCATACCTTTGATACAGAGTGGCCTTTAATGAAAATGTCTCACGGATTAAATTTTTATTCTAAACTTTAAGAGGTCAAGCAAAATGAGAGTCCCTTTGGGGCTGGGAGTAAGTAGTACAAATTTTTTAATTTCTTTGTTTTATATGTTCAAATCACTAGGGAGCCAAACTATTTTAATCAATTAAGTAGGCAAAGGGCAAATGGGTTTTCTTTGTAGAAGGACTTACAGGTTGTGTTACAAAGGTCGACAAGACCAATCGTAACACAGGATTGGAAATGTGAGTGTGGCCCGGCTATGGGAATGGAAGTGCCTGATGCTAGAGAGAGGCGCCCAGTGTGTTTGCCTGCAGAGAACGCAAATCATTGGCAGAGATGGTCCACGCAGAGATAACCTCCAGGTCTCACCTTGCATGGCAGCTCCAAAACATTGGTTCTGGCTCCCTGGAGAAAGGTTCTGAAGTGTGGGCAAGCATTTTTGAGGTTGCCTCTAAGCAACTTCAAGTGCCTTATTGACATCTATCATTTGCATGGAGGGGAGAGTGTGACACACACCTGCTAAGTATTTACGATTTGTGTCTATACTTTTAGAAGTGACATGGGAAATTCTTGCCAAAGGCTAGGAAGGAACTCAGGGTTTTTCGGTTCCACACTGAAGGGCAAGTGCTGCTGACGCCCCTGGCTTACTTTTGTTGCCCATGTGCCCCCAGCCTGTGATGTAGCAGTACGTGTCAGGTTCTAACGACTGCTCCGCGCCAGGTAGGCAGACGGGCCGGACGTAGCTGGTCTCGTTGATGTCTTCACTTAGCTCCACTATGCTGATGTCATAGTCCACCACCGCTCGACTGTAGCGCGGGTGCAGGATGATGGTCTTCACGAGGCGCGTCTGCATGAACGTCGATGGGTGGTCTAGATTGTTGATGCCAAACACCACCTTCCAAACCGCGGCGTTCTCTCTCCTAAAATAACAGTTCAAGAGCTCTTGACATCTCCACCCGTCTAGAGAGAAAACTCAGCTTCTTGTGAGTGAAGATAGATAAGAAAGCCAAGAAGCAGACGCTTGTTTTAGCTTGGGTTGCTATAACAAATTACCATAGCCTGGGGAGCTTAAACTTCAAGTGTTTATTTCTCACAGTCCTGGAGGCCAGAAGTCTGAGATCAGGGCGCTACCTGCTCAGTCTGGTGAAGGTCCTCTTCCTGGGTTATGACGCTATCTCCCTGTGGTGTCCTCGTGTGGTGAAAAGGGAGAGAGCAGGCTTTCTTCCTCTCCTTATCAGGGCGCTAATCCCATCGTGGGGGATTCCACTCTCATAATCTAATTTACTTCCCAATGACTTTGCCTCCTAATACCATCCTATTGGGGGTTAGTGTTTCAACATATGAATCTGAGGGGGACACAAGCCTATAGTCCATGAAAGCTCTGGGCACTAAAATTTGAGTAAAAGGAGAGAGAAAATAAAAACAAAAGGGTAGGTCAAGGAAATAAGAGGAAAACAAATTGTTTTTTTACTCTAATAGAAAAATTAAAAGTATTTCAAGAAGGATATAGTGACGAAATACTGGGGAGGATTCCAGTGAGTCAGAAACTGAAAATTCCCATTGGGTATGGCAAGATGGAAGTCATTAAAGACTTTGAGGCCTGGACAGTATGGATCAGTTGGTTGGGCATCACCCCGCAAACTGAAAGGTCATGGGTTTGATTCCCAGTTAGGGTACATGCCTGGGTTACGGGTTCCGTCCCCAGTCAGGGCACATGCAAGAGGCAACCCATTGAAGAAGTTTCTCTCACTTTCTCCCTTCCTTCCCCTCTCTCTGGAATCAATAAAAAAAGAGAAAAAACAATTTTTAAAACTTTAATAAATGCCATTTCTTGTAGTGATGTTGCTGAGAGCATTCCAAGTAGACTGAGGAGAAAGTGGGGGAGGGCTGTAAATGTGGAGACAGTGACTGCAGTGATTTCAGGACTTTGTGAATGGCAGCTGACGGGAACAATAGTTGAAGAGGGTTGCGAAGTCATGAGAAGGAGGTTTCAGTTGTGACATTAAGGCATGTTTGCTGAAGGGGATAATCCAGCAAGAAAAGGAGAAATTGGTGGTGCAAAACAAAATTTAAGGAGTAAAGTCAATGAAAAGATAAAAAGGGATATAATTGTCCTTAAATAAGATCAGGGACACACTCAAGGGAAAGTAAGAGATGTGGCCATAGATACAAGTACTTTGTTGGAATTGGGGATGAGACAAGGTTAAAGGTATGATGGCGTCTACCTTCTCCATGAAGTATGAGGTGAAATCAGTGGAGAATAAAAGAGAAACGAGGAGAAGATGTCAAAGACCTGTCTCTAAGGGTAGAAAAGTGACTTTACTGTGGGAATATAATAGAAGGGTCCCATATTGTTAGACACCAATTTGAGATTCACGATCACACAATTGGCATGAGTTCAGTTAGCAGTCGGGTGTGTGATATTCCCCGGCAATGGTCAGCTTTCAGGTGCAGGTGCAGAGTGCATGCATAGACAGTTATAAGACTAGAAGAAACAAGCAACTGTGAAGGTTGAAAAGAGAAGAGGTCCCAGTTTTGGCAAACCCCAGAAACTCTGATTGGCCCATATTTTAGGCCAATGGCTGGCTACGTCCTAGACCCAGATGTTTTCCACTGAAGAGGGAGGGAAGACAGAGAGTTCCTCCAAAGGCAGACAAGGCAGTGATGAGAGTGGAGTCAGGTCCGAGTCCCCGATGGCTTTTTACAACCACACTGGCTCGCCCTCCAGTGACGCTAAACAACAGCACCCCAGGGGGAGGCATGGATACAAAATGGAAAATTCCTGGTTTTTTTGGACATTATTACTGGTAGGAATGGATTGAACCCCTCAAGTTGCTAAAATGAAAAAACAAATTGTGAATGACTGGCATTGTTCATAAGCACCTGGAAGATAAAAAAGTAATCATGAGAACACAACATGGGTTCAGTCTAAAAAGTTAGACCAAATGTCTCACTTCCTTTTTTCGAGGATATTAAAAGACCCTTACATCAGGACAGGTCTGCTGGTACGTATGGCAGAAAGATCTAGGAAGAAGGAAGTTGAAGGTCCCCATGAGAGGACTGACCAGGGCGCTTGGTGAGCTGCAGAAAGAAGCAAGTTGGGGAGACTGATGGATGGAGATAATGGAAGAAGAAGTACAGACCAGCAACAGAAGTCTTGTTAGGGGAACCAAGATAAGGGTGCCCTGGCAGGGTTAGGGATTATGGTGCTGTAGTAGGATGATAGTGTTCTATGCAGGTTTCCTGGAGAGAAATTAGATACTTCTGACAATTACTAGTTGTGTGCCAGCCTAGGAAGTTCATCCTTATGTCTTTCAGAGGCAGAAGAAGGCAGGAAAATTGTTTGTTAATTTACCTCTGAAAGGCAAAGTCTTTCTTCTTTACAATTGTTGAAGCTGCATCGTTATTAGGGCATATGGAACTTGATCTGATCAGCTTGGTAGCTCATGTTTTTAATTTTCACTTGGGATTTATAAATACCTCTCCATGGAAGAGCAAAACAAATTCGTGTTTTTTTTCCATCAATATAATTAAAAGAGACAGGCTTGAGAAGACCTACAGATGGGTCATACTGGCTTTGCCAAAGTATGGAATCAGGATATGAAATAAATCCCATTAATTGCAGCAATTGTTGGCTCCAGCAGAGAGTAAGGCTTATAATTAGAAGTTCCCAAAAGCTTTCAGGGCCACTAGAGAGACTGTAAAACAGAATCAGGGTTATTAACACGCATTCAAATGAAGGCTTGTTAGAAGTTGGGCAATTTCTAATTTCTTGTGGGTAAGCCAGGCCCCAGTGGACAGTTCTGATGAGTTTAGTGTTCCATAAAATTTCACCAAGGCCTTTGATATCTTATCCATTTCCTTAATTATAAACACATACTTCTTCTCTATTGCAAAGCTTATTCTGAACCTCACAGATCTGTCCGTGAAAGAGGAGACTTGGACAGCACATGTGGAAATGACAAAGTGGGGTATGAACCTGGATTAACTAGCATGTGAAGAATGTGTTTCCCTTAAAGAGCTGTTGGATTCATTGAGGTAATCATCTTTTGATGAATGTACTCTTGCTAGTATAGTCTCCCGCTTATCACAGAGTTATAAATCAGAACTGGAAAAGACATCTGGGAACATCTGGCCTCTTCCGAAGCAATAACACTGCAGTGTATTTCCTGACATACTGCACAGACTCGTCACACCATTTGGGGCCTTACACATTAAACGTTCTCCAGAGGAGGTACTGGTTTCATGTTTTATATTTTATTTCTCCAAAAAGAGCAGTCAAATAATTGGATATACACATTTCCATTTTACAATCACCTATCACATTACAATCTAATTATTTGTTTAAGTGCCTGTATCCTTATTAAGTTAGCATTCGAAAGAAGGAAATGTGCATTCATCTTTCCAACACCCATGGCAACTAAAAATCCGCACGAGGACTCTATCCTGCAGCACGAAGAGCATCAGCGGGTGAGTAGCTTTCTGTAAGAAGATGCATTACAGTACTGTTAAAATGGTAGCAAACTGGAACTAACCTGAATGTCCATCCACTGGGGAATAATAAAAGTTACGGTTAATCTATATTATAGAATATCGTTTAGCTTTGGAAAAGAATGAATTTGAGCTGTATCTGTGGACCCGGAGGGATGTCCGCGATCTGCTGCTACAAGAGAAAGCCACCATAACCACACAAGTTCAGAGTGTGGTTTCAAACTGGAAAGGGAAACAACGACTCCCTGGAGGGAATGTACTTGTTCACGGCTGTGGAGGACATGCCCCCCAGGCTGGGGTAGGGGTCCCGATGAGGGTGGTGAGAAAGTAAGGTCAGTATGAGAGAGGACAGAAATAGTGCTAGCAAAACGCAAAAACACTCATGTCAAATGCCAAGGGAAAGGGCAGAATGCATGATTTTAGTAGTAATTTCTTAAAAGGGTTGACCTTTATCACTGTCCCACATATTGAAAAAAGAAAAAATATAACAAATTTTTGGGTCAACCCAATAGATCAATGGTGGATTTTGCACTGAACTGGCTTCAGAGAATTACATGTCCCTAGAATGCCCATGTAACGGAACGATCAGATCCAAACAAAGCAAAAGAGAAAAGGTGCAGCTCACCCCTCGAAGCAGTGAGCGACTGTCAGAACCCACTTCTTGGCAATGAGGACACAGCCACAGATGTGCCCACTGGGCTCACTCTGCAGGGAACACTGCCAGGGCCACCTTCCAGGGCGACTCGTCCGACCCCCAAGGATCCTCTTGCTCATTCGGGCAGCAGGGCGGCGCCCACAGTCTACCAAGGAACAGGAAAGACGTGTGACTCACCCCCAGACCCAGCTAGATGCTTGGCTCTTTGCCATCACAGGCAGGTGATCATTTTCCCCAAGCCAACCCTGTTAAATGACACGCATGTCCCCACGGGGGCACCACTCACTCTCTCACCTTGTTTAGTACACAGAAGAGAAATCTTACTTCCGCTGTGACAAGACTGCCTAGATGTGGAAACATGAGATGGTATAATATCAATTTACATATCCGTTGCTCACTTCAAACCCTACCAGTGAAAAGCAAGACACAGGTTCAACTCTCACCTGAAGCCAGTTCTCAAAACAGGGCTGTGGTCAGAACCACCTCGGGGGAGAGGGTGTACAAAGGGTGTGTGTCTTCTTTCCTTAGTTTACTTAATATCATCACAACATAATTTCACATTTGTGAGAAGAGAAGCTATTGTTAGCGAAGCTCCCCACATCACGTTGGCTGGCGGCACCACCCAAAATATGAACCCAAAGCATGATTTTCAAAGTAGGGATAAAAAGGAGGGAACTGGGCGGCTTCTTAGGATCTATCTATGGTGAGGGGGGGCCATGTCAGATTCTTATGCTCATGGAGAGACATGTATGTCCAAAAAATGTTGACAAATAGCTTTAAAGAAATACAATATTTCTTTAGAAAGCTAGAGAATGGATAAAGAAACAGTATTGAAACTGGAAAAGAATGTTGCCTAGACCTTTGATATCAAAGTATGGACCCACGATCGGCTGCCAGGAAGAGGGAGTTCACTCTGTCCCGTGTAACTGTAGACAGTAGGATTGGGACTAACAGGTAGAATTTACAGGAAGTGTGCATTCAGGGAGGGAGAACTCCCTAAAAATTGGAGTCAGCCTCATGAGGCAAGAACATGGGCCATGTTTAAGCATCTCTCAATGTGGCTGCACCAGAGAATCCAGCTTAGTTTTAATAACAAAGCTGTTTTCCAACCATGAAGCATTTATTCACAGTGTAAATTTAAAAGACAAAAAATATTTTGGGACCATCAAATATACTGTGATGTGCTAAAAATCCTAGACTTCTCAGAAAAAATATATATCCATATACAGATATATACATATACGCAAGGTCTGGCAGAAGTAACACCTGTATGAATGTGGTTGGTAGGATAATAATATGGGTGTAATAATTTATAGTTGTAGTTTGAACATTTCACCTAAAATGTCATATGGTATGCTTGAATGTGATATTGTTACAGAATTGCATGCTTATGATTTTTGTAATAAAAGATTTTGTAATAAAAAAGGGGCATCGTTTGTGCCAGACCCTGTACATTTCCACACCTACATGTGTCATTTCCATATTCCTTCTTAAGGATTTACTGTATTTTCAGTTGTTGCTAAATTTGCATGGAGATGTGTGTAATTATCTGTATACAATAAATCATATAACACAGAAAAAGCACATTTGCTTTCTGCCTTCTCACAACTTCAAGTCATAACTCCTCTCTCTCTCTCTCTTTCTCTCTCTCTCTCTCTCATTATCCTTAATTTCTTTATAGCACTTCCAAATCTGAAATTCACTTCGTTTACTAGCTCATAGTCTCTCTGACCACTTATACCATGTATGTTACTTGAGACCAGGGTCCTTATCCTTCTAATTCACCTCTACGACCCCTCAGAGCTCACCACTGAACCTGGCACGGAAGAAACACTCAATAATTAGTTGTTATTTGTTAGATCCAAAATCATAGACTTGTGGGACTAGAAAAAGACACCAAAGACTATCCATCTCAACTATTTACTTTACAGAAAACTCTGGCTACTTAAGATCACATATCTAGTTGGTAAGCCAGGACGAGAGCCAGTTCTACCAACTCCCGATTTAGAATGAGACATTGTATTCACTAACTTGACCCGAGGTGGCTTTTCTGGCACTCCCAGTTTGGGGAAACAAATCAATTTGTCGAAAGATTCAGGTCATTGTTCCAAAGGAAGTACTCCAGGTGCCAGGTATTCAGAAATACGGTTGTGGTTTGGTCTGTGGAAGAAATGTCAGGACATTCTAAAAGAAAAATGGCCCGCCTTTAGTTTCCTCCTTTGGCATTCCTAGAAGGTGACTTTGCTAGGACTTAATAAAAGCTTTGAAGTCAGCTAAAGCTGGTTTGAGTTGAGAGGCTATCCCTTACCATCTGTGTGCGGTGAGTTTTGAGCAAATTATTTGTATATTCTATAGTTATGTCCCTAAAATGTGATAAATACTAGGTTAGCATCAATTCCTTCAATTTACCTTCCTCCTATAGACAAGGACCCCGTTTAAGAGGACATTATTTTTAGAGAACATTTTCCACAGGTGTACTTTCAAGCCTACTTGATTCTAATTCCATTTCATGTCCATTTTTTTTCTCAGACCCTCCAAGTTTTATCAGTTTTCATTACTTTAATTCCTTCTTTGACCTAGTTGCATGTAGTCTCAGTAGGAAGTGCAAATATGAGAGTTTATTTCAAATAGAAAGTGAAAAAACTCCAAGATTACAACCCAAGTTCTTTCTCCTTCACCATGATGGTTTCCGTAATCATCATCATCATCAAAAAAAACATCATTAGATAAGAGAAAAAAAAAAAACTTATGTCTAGAAAGAAAAAAATAAAGCCAAACAATGGTGAAATCCACAGGCCAGTAGCCGTTTATGCTCTTCATGGCTGTGGCAGACTGGGATGATCTCAGGTTAGAAACAGAAGAAGGGCTCGGAAGACAGACTCTCACCCCCCAATCCACTCCAAGTAGCACCCCTGGTGGAGGCGGTCTTACCCTTCTACCAGCAGCTCATGCAAAACGGTCCCATTGAGGCTCTCCCAGCTGGAGTGTAAGGTCAGCCACTGCTGGTCTGGCTCCTGTTCCTGTACGAATTCGGTCACAGATGGTTCTCTGAAAAAGGGTAAATGCCTGTTAAACAAAGTGCAGTGATCTCTGACCAGGCAATATCATTATCTGACACTCATTCTCTTTAAAAAAAAAAAAACAAAACTTTAAACCATCAATCAATATTTCAAGAGGGGGATTTGTATTTGGAAGTTGGTGTGAAATGTGATCAGCAAGAGGGGAAGTTTCTAAAAGTATACTGAAGCAAAAAAAAAAATCCAAATTATGACAGCTGTTTTAGTCATACTCTGCTGACATGCACTTGAACTTTTGTGAGGTGGTAGAATTCTAACATCTATGATGTAAAAACTCCAATAACTAAAAAAACAAAATAACTTTAGGCAAGGGTCAAAAGTAAAATAAAATTTATCTGATTTTTTTTCCTTCTCTTTTGTTGCCCACTGTCATCCGGCAATGTAGCAATATTTTTAAATAAAAATAAATAATAACTAAAGGGAATATACACTTAGTGTCTACTTAGAGTAAAATTATAAGGAGAATTCTTTCAACATACTGCAAAACCTTTATGCATTAAAAATTAGGAAAGACCCTGGCAAATAGAGAATTAGACAATATTATTTTACTCTTGACCTACATTCTCACTCAACTTCCACCAACACTTTCCCGTGAGTGTCTCATTCAATCATTCAAAGATATATGTTGATATTGTATCCAAGATTTAAAACTTTAGGTTTCAAAAGTCCTTAGGTTTTTATATAAAGTAGCCTATTCTTCATGAAACAGTTGGTTTATTTAGGCAAGCCAAATTTAAAGAAAACTATTTGGATTTTTATCACCTGATAAGAAAAAGGGTAGAAGAGGGGGCAGAACTGGTTTTAGACAGAAGGAAGTGCTTCTTCTGAATCTGGAAGGAAGTAGAAGAAAAGGGAAGCAGGTGTTTTGTTGGAGTTAAAGAGGGAGGGAGAATTCACCCAGAGAACGCAAATCACATAACTTCTGCTCTTCCAGTGGGGGGCGAGCTCCCTGAACGAAGAAGAGGAACAGGGAGCACGATGAGGACAGAAGTGATGTGTACACAGAATTGTTCCCCAGTGGGATTTTTCAAAGAAACACATCACAGATAATGTAGAGAATGACAAGCAGCTCTGAGGGTTCAAATGAACCTGAAAACCTTGAAGTCGTGGTAGCATTGAGTCTGCATGTCAGTGACTTTCATTTTTGAATATGAGATGCCATTTTTTGCCAAGAGAAAAAGGATGAGGGAGGGCACAGGGAAGGTAAAAAAATTAGATTCAGTGGCATTGAAAGAAAACTCATAATTTCTCGCAATTATTAATTATTTTAAAACTGCTATAATTACATAATAGAAAATTAAAAAAAGCCAAAACTTTACCAAATCCTATTACTTTTAAAAAGGAAAAAAAAAACATTAAAGAGAACACTTGATAGAATAACAGCCAAAGATTAAAAATAAAAGAGTCCTTAATAATGAATGAATTGTAATCATTTGATTTTAAAAACAAATGGCATAAAGCCTGACTACAATTTTAAAAGAGTTGCACAAGACGTAAATTTATTTAGAAATTTGGATGAACTGTTAGATTATTGAAGACTTCACAAAACCTACTGCAAAATGAGAATTTTTCTTCTCCTCCAGCAAAATGAGAGTCTGGCTTTCTCTCAGTCCCAGAAGTGCTGAGTGTGGAGGCATGGTGGGACGGAAAGTATAAGTTAAGTCAGAGGCCACCACAACACTCGTGGTGTTTCCCTGGATACTTGCACCCGGAGAATTCCTTCCTGCAACAGAACAACTGTGGCCTCCTGCATCCAGGCGTTCTGCTGGCAAAAAGCCAAAAGAAGATCAGCTTCAGACTTGTTTCATCAGGTCATTCTGTAGGCAGGTATTCATAGGGCCAAAGGGACTTACATAAGAAGGACAACTCAGCATAAGATTTACACTGACGCTGGAAAGAAAAATCATTGCAAAGGATGCTCAGTCTTTCAACTCGGAAGGGCCCCACTGTGCATTGTGCATGGGACATTGTTACATTTCATTCCTTATCCTCCAACCGGAAAGGCAATGTAGGTGAATCTCTTAATTACATCAACTGGACAAATCTAAAAAACTCATCATCAAGAAGAGGGGAGAATCATTATAAAAATTAGTTTTCCATGAAGTTTTTAAACACTAGCATGCTTCTCATGCACAAAAATACATCGTTCTGTTCTAAAAAAGTCATCCTATTGCCCATTAAAAAAATACCAGTGAATCCATATGGTTCTAATTCTGCCATCATACAGAATCTGAGCATCTGTGTGATTTTAAATTTCCTTCTCTTTTCTTTAAATAATTTTACAATTATAAAAGTAATACTGGTACATGGACAAAATACACAATGGCAAAATATTCTTCCCATCCCAGATACACAGAAACAACCACTGAAAACAGCATTTGAGTATCCTCGCCAAGCTTTTTCTATAATTCATGTATATATACTCTATTTTTAGTCTAACACATTGTCCTGTGTGGTGTTGATGATGTTTTCATTTAATGAACTATCTTGGAATTCTTTCCATAACAGTAACATTTGTTAACTATTTTCTATTTTGTTAACTATATGACAAGCACTAATAGACTAACTCACTTTACCTTATTTAATCTTCTAAAGAACTTTGTGAAGTTTATTATTATTCCCCATTTTGGAGATGCAAAAACTGAGGCAAAGAAAGTAAGTAACTCGCCCAAGGCCACACAGCAGTAAACAGTGGAGGGGCTTTCTGCTCCCTGAGGTCAGATGTCGGGCTACCACTTGGAACACTACGCAGTCCGCCTTTGTTAACAGCACATGCCGTGTTTCTTTCATAGCTGCGCGGCGTTCCCTTCCGTGGATGTGCATCACAACTTGAGCGATCCACTACTGATGCATTTGTGTGTTGTTTCTGATTTTTGGCTATACTAACAAAGAAGCAGCAGTTAATACCCTTAGCCATTCACCTTTGCCTACAAGCACTAGTATGATTTTAGGATAAATTCCTAGAAATAAAATTACTGAGTCAAAATTGAAATTTTCAATTAATAGTATGCACAGGGTCTGGCAGAAGTAAGGCCTGCTTGAGTGTGGTCGATAGGGTAATAATTTATACTTTTAATTTGAACATTTCACCTAAAATGTCATATGGTGTGCTTGAGTATATTGTTATGTTACAGAATTACGTGCTTATGATTTTGTAATAAAAGATTTTGTAATAAAAAAGGGGTGTTATTTGTGTCAGACCCTGTATTTCTCCTTCAAAGAGGAATGCCAATTCACACTCATCAAGAACACATGTCTGCACTTTTTAATTTTATCACATGTATAAAATATATACCATGCTATTAAAAGAGAAAGAACCCATGACACAGGTGACAGTGTGGTGCCTGCAGAAAGAGCGGGAGGGAAGAGGCGGAAGAGGGTCTAGAGGGCATAAATGGCTGTGGAAAAAAATTTTTACAAAGAGGCATCCAGAACTTAAAAGCTGCTCAAATTTTGTTTGGTAGTTGGTAATCCATTTGACTTAACATCTTTTTCCATACTATATCCAGAGACAAATGGAAGAAACCCTGCTGGGTCGAAAGCCAGTGATTTAGCATTAAGGTCACTATATCCTAAGAGTCTGTGCAGGGAACGCAGTCAGGCCCAAATGCTCCTCTAGTAGCAACAGACTCACCCACAGAGAAGGAAATTCGAGCGACAATCTAACCCCATGCCCTCTTTTGACAGCCCCAGAAAACTGGGGCACAGAGATACAGACCCATCCCACACACGTGGGCCCAGAGCAAGAGCATAAATGGAGGCCCACACACCATATGGCTACATATTCAGATGTTATAAACCAAGTTAACAAGATATTAAAGAGAATGTATTCTATCTTCCCATCTTTTTTGAAATATATTTTATTGATTATGCTATTACAGTAATACCATTTTCCCCCTTTTAGATCATGTCCATGGGTCATACATGTAAGTTCCTTGGCTTCTACATTTCCTACACTATTCCCAACCTCCCCGTCTGTCTTCTACCTACCAATTATGCTTCTAACGCCCTGTACCTTTTCTCCCATTCCCCCCCGCCCCCACCCTGCTGATAACCCTCCATGTGATCTCCATTTCTGTGATTCTGTTCCTGTTCTAGTTGTTTGCTTAGTTTGTTTGTTTTTTAAGTTCGGTTGTTAATAGTTGTGAGTTTGTTGTCTCTTCCCATCTTAACCAACATATTTCTTTAGGTTTAAACAGAGAATGCTTGGACTCCTTGGAAGAGTGGTTTTCAAACCTAAGCGTTCATCAGAACTACCTGAAGAGCCTGTTAGAATGAAGATTGTTGGCCGCATCCCCAGATTTCCAGTAAGCCTGAGATGGAGCCCAAAGTTGCCTTTCTCACAAGATCCCGGATGCTGCCACTGCTAGTGGACTGGGACCACACTTTGACAACATTGTTCTAGAACAGGATGCAGGCTCTAGGTGGGCTTAACTCCTCAGCTGACAGACTCTTACCCCCTGTGGTAAAGCCTGGCTGAAGGAGGAAGGCCAGAGTCGTTCCTCTAAATCAGGATTTCTCGCCCTTGGCACTATTGACATTTTATACCAGAGAATTGTTTGCTGTGTGGGGTTGCCCCGTGCACTGCAGGATGTGTAGCACCATCCCTGGCTTCTCAATCCTATTGGTCAAATATGATTCCAGGACCTCCTCTCCACGGGTCGGCTCAGACAGCAGGGGCACAAGGCAGAAAGCTGGGCTGCCCAGTCTGTGCCTTTTGACTGGCATAATGCCCATATGAGAGGTCCCCTGAACCATGGCTGCCAGACTCAGACTGAATTTGGGCCTGAAAAACCACAAGGAGCCCTTCTTAGCAGGTACCTTCTTTCCCAGGGTCAACAGTAATAAGGTGAATGTGTCCTCAAGTTTAGAGGACCAGTGGAGAGTGCTAGGGTACTGGGTACCGGAGGGAGGCAGAGGTAAGATTATGCAGTTTTACATGCTGGAGTGGGAAACTGGATTTGGAGTCCAAACTGTACAAATTAATAAGAAAAGGCCAGGAGGCTCGCCATGTGTCTATCGTTGCTGACCATCAGTCCTATCTTGGAGGTAAAAGACAGCCAAACTTCAGGTTGCAAAGACAGCATGAAGAATGTGCCAGATCAGAAGTTAGGTCATCACCAAGAGTCTCCTGGTATAGCTCCGAAATGCAGCTGCCACCATATAAGGACTTCTAACAGAAGTACCACAGACTCTTTGGTCAATTCCTGATGGACCACTCAAAATTATAAATCGTGTTCTTATTTTCCCCGGATACATTCATATCCACGTCTAACAGCAATGCTATATTCATTATGACGGGAACCTGATGATCTCAGAGACTTGATGGGGATTAATTCTTCCCATTCCCAAATCTTCTTGCTCACAATATTTTTGGTTAAAAGCTGGGTCTTGCTAGTACTTATCTCTGGAGAACCCATGGAAACCATCTTTGATTCTCTAAGGAGAGTTTAACTTAATTTCCTAAAATTGATGTGAATCAATTTTTCAACGATGAACTTTTTTTACCATAAAATGAAATGTAAGAGAGTTTTTAAAAATCGAATTAATTCAGGACCTCACATAGTTCCATTTCCATTAATAACAGTGAATTTCTCTGTACCACTAAGAAGTTCCATTTCATTGCAACAATTATTCATTAACTCAACTGACAGTTTGAGATTTCGTTTGCCAACAAATATCCAAACTCTTGCCAGAGCTTGCCGATAGTGATCATATGAAAATTCTCTCAGGACAGCTGGTGGACTTACCTTGCTTTGTTAAAGCCTCCTACCCAGTGGTCTCGTGAAAGAACTTTCCTCTTCCCTCAGGATGTAACACTTTTTCAAGAAAAGTATTCTCCCTCACCCCACGATAGCACATTGCAGAAAACACCCCACCCGCACGCTGGACTCCATGATTTACTTCTCAACCAGGCAGCCATTTAACCAGCAGCTTCTTGGAAATGGGTGGGCAACGAATTACCTTGGCCCAACCTACACGTCTGCCACCAAACTACAAACTTCTGGGTGAAGGAAAATAACTCTTTATCAGTTTGCTTTAGCTGAGTTCTGCTTAGAATATGCCAAGCAACTACTTGTGACTCGAAGTAACGTTTCAAAAAGTAAGAAACACTTGGATTGTGGTCCTGCATGATAAATGTCCCCTATCACCACCTCTTCACTGCCATCCACTTAAAAATCATGCGATGATCAGGTCACAGGGAGGTACTAAGACCTGCCACAGAACTCCCACATAAAGCAATTCTAAAAGGGATTTATGTTTAAGAGGCTGACTGGCCACATCAATCAGGCCATGTTTATGGAATAACTGGGTGCTGTAGAGGAAGGGTCTGCTCCGAGCATCCAGGATGCCTCTTGCCTGTGCTCAGACTAGCATCCTGGCTCTGTATTTTCTGTGACCTAGCAAAGTTCCTGGACCTCTTAAATCTCCGGTTCCTCATGTGTAAAGCAGAAATGACAAGACCACTTATCTTACAGGATTATGACGTAGGTAAGTTGAAATAATACATATCAAGTACCCAGAAAAACCTGGCACAGCATTACATTAAGCTTAGGCATTATTATTTTGTATAACCTATTCTGGAAAATAAGATTAAGAATAAAGAAATACAAATGACATATAGCATTGTAGAAGTAGGAGAGAGATTATATAGTATTGATTATTAAGTACCATGGGAAGTTCAAGGAAAGAAATGATCAAGGAGATGAGAAAGGCTTCATAGAAGTCATGGGGCTTGGGAGAGGCACTACAGGGTTTGGAGAGAAAATGTAGAAAATGATGCATATATAAACACAGAGGCAGAGGCAAGAAGGAGTGCACCTACGAACACAGATAAAAGGCAAACCAGTGAGAAAGAGAAGCATATAAAGGGATATGGAGTTCCAGAAACATAAACTAGTTTATGGTGGGCCCACCAGTTGGGAAAATAGTACAAATGTATTTGGTTAAATAAGTATAGAATGAAAGAATAGTTTTGACAGAAAAGTATTTCTGCCTTTATCCATTAGAGATTCTATAACAAATTATCACAGACTGGGTGGCTTATTAAAAAATAAGTTTTATTTCCTACAGTTCCAGAGGATGGGAAGTGCAAGATCAAAGTACCAGCAGATCTGGTGTCTGGTGAAGGATCACATCCTCTTTCATAGATGGAAAGAAAGCACCAGAGAGCCCTCTGGAATCTGTAAGGCAGTCATTACATTCATGAGGCTCCACCTTCTTGACCTAATTACCTCCCAAAGCCCCACCTCCTAATATCACATTGAGGATTAGGATTCAACATATGAATTATGGGGAGGGCGGAGCATGCGTGCTATGGCAGGTGGGGCAGGTTAGGAATTCAGCCACGGAACAGTGAATGCTCCCAGGGAAATGGGGACACCAAACTTCTCCTACCGCCCCCACCAGCCCCTGGCTGAATTTCTCAAATGTGTTCTATACTCACTTTTTAATTTCTCTCTTTTCACTATCTCTTAGGTTTTTTCGCCCTGACTCCACTGAAACTGTTCAGGCCGATGACACACACGGTGCTAAAACCAATAGTTGGTTTTCAGGCCTCATTGCACTTGATGTCTCAGCGGCATTGGGTACAACTGACCATTGCCTCTTCCTTGGTACAGTACCTCCACCTGGTTTCCAGGTTATCACAGACTCTTACCCACTGGTTGTTCTTCCTCATGTCCCTTGGCTTGCCACCTCTCTTCTCTCATCCTCTCAATGTTCGGGCTCAGCCCGACATCACCCTCTCCATCTGTACTCACCCTCTTGGTCATGTCACCCAGTCCCATAAGTGCATACGTCATCTGTATCCCAGAAACTCCCAAATACATGTCTTCAGCAAGACCTCTCAATAAACTCCAGACTTGAGCCTTATAAACATCTCCATTTGAATGTCTGACAGATATCCCAAACTTAGTGGGTGCAGAACTGATCTTTCCCCCCAAATTTGCTCCATCCACAGCCTTCCCCATCCAGTTTATTTTTATCCCAACTTTCCAGTTGCTCCAGCCAAAAACCCTTAAGTCATTTTCGACTCTTTGTTAACTCTTCTCAACCCACGATCAACATCTATCTGCCAGGAAGTTCTGTTGGCTCTATTTTTAAAATATATTCAGAGTGGAATCATTTATCACCGTGTCCTCTGCTAATATACAGATCTGAATCACCAAAATCTCTTACTTGGATTACTTCAATGGTCTCCTCACTAATCTTCCTGTTCCTACTTTGTCCTCCCAGCCTGTGCTCAATACAACCACCAGAGCGGATCCCTTTCGGCCAGATGTAAAGAGGGAGAAACTGGAATTCTCATGCATTGTTGGTGGGAGTATAAAATGGTGCAGCTCCTTTGCAAAAAACAGTTTGGTTGTTATTTAAAAAAAAATTAAATATAGAGTTACCATCTAACCCAGTAATTCTAGTTCTAAGTATATAGATGAGAATTGAAAACATAGGTTCCCATATAAACTTTGTACGTGAATGTTCATAGTATTTTTCCTAAGAAACAAAATGTGGAAAAACCCTAAATGTTCATTAATTGATGAATGGATAATCAAAATGTGGTTATAGCCACACAGTGGAATATTATTTGGCCATAAACAAGAACGCAGGACTGACCCATGCTGCAACATCGACGAACCCTAAAAAATACTATGCTAAGTGAAATAAGTCAGATGAAATGCACACAATGCATGGTTCTGTTTGTGTGCAATGTGCACAACAGGCAAGTTCATAGATGGAGAGTGAACTAGCGTTTGTCAGGGCACAGGAGAAGCAGGGCATGACCGCCAATGGGCACGGGATTTCTGTTCCAGCTGATGGAAATCTTCTGGAACCAAACAGTGGTGATGATTACTCACCTTGTGAATACACTAAAAACAACTGAAATGTACCTCTTTAAAGGGTGAATTTTATGATATATGAGCTATTTTTCAGTTTTTTAGAGCTGACTACAAAGTTTTCAGCTTCTAGCAACCTGGGTTACATCTACTAGTACAGAGGACTGAATCTGTCTTTGAGCTTCATGGAAGTCAAT
Source organism: Macrotus californicus (assembly GCA_007922815.1). Classification (NCBI taxonomy): domain Eukaryota; kingdom Metazoa; phylum Chordata; class Mammalia; order Chiroptera; family Phyllostomidae; genus Macrotus; species Macrotus californicus. The sequence goes on along the minus strand of VMDR010013067.1, from coordinate 6,104 downwards.
CAATAAGGAAATCATCTTGGATTAAATAGCTCTTACCTGACAAATGAAATCTGAAATTAGAAACTTTTTCTGGGAGTAGGAAAAAATACCATGCAAATCTTTATATCAAAGACTGTTAGGTTATATAATAGATGTCTTTGTGGTTTGTCCCAAGACCCAGAAACATGTTTTGAAGCATGTTTCTTCTGTTCACCAACTCTAAGAGGTTAGGGCATACAATCAAACCAAAACTAACTCCATAAAGGAATTCTGCCAAAAGAGTACGGCCTATCCCCAGAGATCTAACTTTATGCAGAGATAAAGCTTGTGAAGCTAAGACACACAGAGAGCCACCGCATTCCCTTAGACCAACTTCCTCAAATACCAGATGTCTCAACTGAGCATTTGGTAAGTATTAGGGGGCAATTTAAATCCTGATTTGTATTCTTGATTAAATAAATGTCCATATGTTTTCCATATCGGACAGGCAGGTAGCGAAGTCCATATACCGTCGGGAGAATTTAGGGACTTGATTTATACCTTTGTCTAATCAAATAATCATTCTACTTCCAAGTGGGGTGAACTCTAGAGATACCTGCAGGTGGAGGTAAAAAGGTTTTCAAATTCAGCACAAAACTCCGAATCTTCTCATTTGGACGAGTACTTAGCTGAGTGCCTAGCATCTGTGCTGTTAGACGTGGAGGCCGTAATTTCAATCCAAGAAACTCCAAACGCAGGCGTTTTTAATCAACTGCCTCCTACATGAAAGAATTTCAGTAGAATCCCTGCAAGATATGTAATTTGGCATGGATCTGCATTTCTGATGAACTAGCTCCAAATGTACCCCCTCAAGTAATTGAATGACCTACTTGGAGTTCAGATATATTTGTTTTGGGTACTATACTACAATGCTTTTCCCTATAAATGTTTCCAGAAAGAATAAATAAGCACTTTAACAAGTGCATATTATAGGATTAAGGTAGTCTTAAAGCTGAGTATTTTTCTTACATAATTTTAATAGGACTGGCATGTACTATGCTATAAATAAACCATTCTTAGATGACAAAAAGTCTGGGATTGTTTGTTCTAACTTTATGTTCTTGGTTGTTTGCTTATACGTCTTCCTCACTACACTGGGAGTTCTTTGATGATGCTGTTCACCTCTGCGTCCTCCATATTCCCCTACATGCCTACGCCCATACAAGGCCTAAGCAGACACTCAAAAAAATCAATGGGGAGAAGACACTGAATAGAATTAGTTGGTTTTTTATAACTTCAAGTTTCTGACGTAGAGTATGTGTGAAGGTGTAAAGGAAGCCAGTGTCCTGGACACTTCACTCCAGAAGCTAAAGGAGGGCCACTAAGCCCTCTCCCGTCCCTCCAGCAGCTAGAATGTAGGCCCATGACTAGTCAGACAGACTTAACTGTGGGGACTTTGAACCTGAAGAAATGACTCAAAGGCATGGGGCTACTTTGAGTTAATTTGAGGTATTGGGGGCAGCATTATGAATCTACGGCACAGCAGCTGGTCTGCAGGGACAGTCCCAAACAGCCCATCCCTCCGCAGGAATTTGGTCCCATTTGCTTGTTATTTTCACTCCTGCCCCAACCTGGCTATACAGATTTCTGTCAATTCTTAAGACACCCAAGTAACTGAAGAGAAAACTTGAAGGCAATCAAAAAGCATAAAAAGTACTAAGATAACCTTTCCTACTCATTTCTCTAGAAGACTTATCCCCACTTATCCATTAACTCAGCCAAATAATGGCTGCATTTCCCAACCATACTGCTGTCTCAGATTTTCCTAGTCATTCTCTGAAATAAAGCTATCTTTAAAAAAATCTAAATGTCCATTTAGACTCTAAATATCTAAAAATATCTAAAATATTGAAATGATATGTACCCACCGTGTTAAGAAAATGGAGCAAATGGAGTAGATTTTTTTAAATTCAACATGTACCCAATATAGCCAAAGGCAGAAACCACCAAAATGACCATCAACAGATGAATAAATTTTTAAAAGGAGGTATATCCATGCAATGGAATATTATACAGATATAAACAGGAACGAAGTGCCGATATATGGATGCATAAAAACGTGCCAAGGGAGAAAAGCCAGGTAAGGGTAATGGTTGCACAACATCATAAATATACTAAATACCACTGAAGTATACACTTTAAATTGGTCAAAATGGTGAATTTTATATTATGTGTATTTTACCACAATAGAAATCTTAAAACCAATATGCAAAAATTAGAAGAAACATAAAGCAAAATATTTAAAACAAGATCCCTTCTATCTGCAGCAGAACAGGGTAGCTTGTCGAAGGAATTTTTCTGCTTGTAAAGTCTTGGTAGCTCCGGCTTCCCATCAGAACTCTCGGTGAAGTCATCTGTCGTCATGCAGTCTAGTCGGCACATTAAGAAATAATGTGTCTTGGTGACAAAGCGCATTCCAAAGGCTTTCCATTTACTCTGATCAAGTCGTATGTCACTTCATTAGACACAATAAGAAAGTTGTAAAAGGAAAGTATAATTTAACGGATCTTGGCAAATATAATACTTCTACTGTGGCAAAGTTTAAAGTTCTTTTATTATTGATTAACATTGGTTACTCAAATTTTTAAAAAGATGTACGTCTTTACATGGGAAAAACAAGCTAAGGATGCTGGGATTTAGATAATTTTTCAAATTGGAATTTAAAAAAAAATGCTGCTAGTTGTTATTGCCCAACTGAATGGCTCATCATTGGAAAATGTTTCAAGTTTGCTCAGTGGAATCTTCAGAAATGCCATCGAGTGAGATTTTTTATTCTAGTACTTTACAATTCCTTTGTCTTTTACTTCTCTCATTTCTACATTTTCCCCAAAATCTCACAAACATCAGTGATAGATATATATGTGTTTAGAGAGAGAGAGAAAGAGAGGGGGAGAGAGAGACACTCACATACATGTTCCAGGACCCTTCAATTATTGCTTTACATCCCTGATATAACTGGAAGAAAAAACCCTACAAAATAGCAAATTTACAACTTTCAAAGTATCTACAGTATTTCAGTGTGTTTACCTCAAAGCCAGAGAGAATATTTTCATTCTACTAGGAAGCCAAACCGACAAACTGTTCCCTCATCTAGTTTTCCTGCATTACTTATGGTAAACTGAAATGCCATCAATTTCAAGTTCTATTTCCCAACTTATAAAAAATTGCGAGGTGCTATAAAAGGAATTTTCAATAGCCTCTTGGGTTATATCACACGATTTTCCCATCCCGGTTCCTTGGAGGAAACCAAATTAATTCTTTTATAAAAAATTAAAGGATTTCACTTCAGAAGTACTTAATGTACAATTACTTCATTTGCTTTTAGAGGCTTCATCATAGTAAATTTTCAACCCAGACTCTTCAGAGCACGTGCCTGTAATTAATGTGGTCCTGTCACCTGATTCATTTCCTGTGCTGCAGAGAGACAGCGCCCACTCACTCTGCACCCATAAGGAAGATATTAGATCTCAGCTCCGTGAAGCCCTCTGAGAAATCCATCAGTGCTACAAACTACTGACCTTACCCTAAACCCATCTGCTTGCAGGCCAGCTGACTCAAGGTCGCCTGCCAGCCATCCGCACACACATGGTGCTCTGCGGCAGATCTGTGAACAGTCAGGAATGAAGAGGAGTTCACCTTTTTAGAGAGGGTCACTGGAAAATAAAAGAGAAAACCCTGATTAGAAACATTTCCTCTCAGAAAACCAAATGGTAACTTTACACGCCTTTCTTCACGTGCATACATTCATTTTCACTTATTTTAGTTAAGAACCATTTGGTGGATGACAGCCTGCGGAAACCACTGCCCTCAGGGTGGTGGAGCACTAGGACACTGAATTAGAAATGCTCTCTGCCCTCCAAAAGCCATGGGCTCCAATGAAAGAGACAGGTAGTTCTTAGCTTATCTTTATTTAGAAGATGGCCTGGGGCAGGGCCCATTCCCAGGAGTTAATCCAGTGATTTGCATAATTACAAGGAGCTAGTTGTAACTTCATTCACATCATTTCCTTTCAAGAAAGCATATAAGAATGTAAGTGTGTGATGATGATATTAAATTATGGTTAATTTGGTAAATGCATTAATTCCTTTCGTATAAAAAAACAGCCTCTGAACTGAATAAACTGCAGATGATTTGAGAGCATTTACTCACAACACACGTGGTAACTGTGTTTGGCCAGATGGTGTAAGGACGGAAACAAGAATGGAAAGCATGACGAACGTGGGATGATGGAATTAATCAAACTCTGGATTATAAACTGCAATAGTGAAGGTACTGGTGGGAGATGCCTTTAGGTTCTGCCCATGTGAAAAAGTAACAGAAGTCCCATTTGGATGTGGATCAAGTGTACAGGGAAGAGAGAAGAGATACTTGATTACCCTGCTATGGGGTGTGTCAATAATACAAAAATAACAGAGTACTGGTCATTGTTGAAGCTGGGTAATGTATTTAGACATTATATTCTAGCTGCTAGATGCCTATCACAACTTGGACTCACATGGTTTTACACATAATGTAGACATTTCACATGGAGAAGTTGGGGGGAAATTTTCTGTGACCTGGAAATAACACCTACAAGTAAGCACGGTTAGCTTTTACAATAGTAAAGCAAAAGAGACAATCTTGGTTAGAAAAATCTGCGAAGTCGTTCACGATTCATTTCGCTCACGTGGCTGACGGGCACTGGAGTGGACCAGAGGCGGCAGGACAAGCAGCTTACCACAGTCCCACTCGTCTGAACTGTCCAGGCAGTCGGCTCTCCCATCGCACCACCGGTCACGAGACACACACTCGTGGTTTGCACATTTCAGTTCATCCTCTTGGCAAAATGCTGGCACAGGGAACAAGAAACAAGAAGACGGGACCATTTACAAATGAATGTGATTATCACTAGCACGCACATTACCATATGCCGGCAGGGACTTGAAAAGAAGAGAGGATGAGGTCACCGAGGCCTCCAAACAGGCGGCAATGTAACAGAACCAGTAAAATCTCATTTCATAGATGTCGATCCACACAAATACCAGGCATTTAAACAGAACGACCGACTCCAGGTGACTAGGTTCTCTCGTCCTAACAATACGATGGAAAAAGTGGTGCCCTGAGCAGCAGAAATATCAAAAATTAGAGAAGAGGGTGAAGATCTGAAGTGCCAGGAGCAGAGCACAGAGGACGAGCAGATGGAAGCCACCATAGGATGAAAACTAGCTCTGTCCACGTAAGTGCATAAGGGTTATGTTTTATAATCTCTACAACTAAATCATTCTTCGAGTCACGTCTCATTCTCTCTTAGGTTTTTAAAAGTCATCATGAAACTCCTTGGCTGCCTACCTAGCACCTGTCTCCTTTCTTTCTCCATTTTTAAGGAATACTGATCGTGTTCATTGACGCCCCTCACCACCTCCCACGCACACCACCCCCAGGTCCAGAGGAAGACCCTGATTACTTCAAGAGGGACATGGCATTTTCTGATCTCTTTTTTTCTGAGTATAGTCATTAGTCCAAGAGTGAACATGTGATCCAAGATCAGGGTCATGGCCTGTAGTTTTGTGGATTGTACTTTGCAAGGTAGTTCCTCCTCAGACTCTGACAGCCAAGGTCATGGTCCTGGCCTAAAGCAGAGGTGGCCTGGAAGAATAAGGAGCTGCATTTCACCTGTTGAGATGGGGTCATTTCTGATCTACACAAAGGGTTTTGTCTGTTCGTGGGGACCCTGCTCTAGTTTGGCTAATCTCAGTGAATTTTTAATTGATGTTCAAGAGATGAGGTCAATGTTCCCATTCCTTCCCACTGGATATGATCAGGAAAGCATGGCACCCGGGTGCTCTGGGCAGCCACTTTTTGACCACGGTGAGAGTCAGCATGAGGTCAAGCCAAACTAGGAATCACAGAAGTGCTGAACTCCCCCAACCCGAGAATCCCTTTTACACTTGACTTTTTCTATGTCAATATGTCACATATAATACAGATGGTAATAAAAGATAATAACTATCATTATTAAGTCGATTTGAGTTAGGCTTTTTATAACTAGTAGGTTAAATATCTTAAGAGATCGAACTTTTTTTCTGATTCTAAAAGAAGTGGCCATT
>VMDR010013066.1:0-25534 GCA_007922815.1 Macrotus californicus | reverse complement strand
ATCAGTTTTTTCCTTTTAATGTTACATAAGCCTTTTTTTCTCAGCCACTTTGCATTTTGAAATCCTAATGTGCTTTTGTAATAGAATTGCCGGGCAATAATAGATTTCTTCAAAAAGATTCACTAAGTTCTGGAAGCAAAAGGTTTTCAGTCCTGTTCTCAACATTATCATGTTGTGGTCAATCACACTTTTGTTGTTTCAACCAAGACAGCAGTCTGCCCGAGGCCAAGTAAACCTCCTAAGATAAACAGTCATAGGAGACTGAGGAACCTGCCACAGTCTCTGAGTGCTAAGATGACTTCAGCTCTTTCAAGTTCTATAAAGTGTAGAAAGCTCTTGGATTCTACCTTCCAGGCACAGAAACTACTGCTGAATTTAATAACCAGCAAAGGGACGGCACCTAGGGCTTTGAGGTTTGCCACCTCTGCTAGGTGCTCCATAAAAGAAAGGCTTTGATAGTAGTATGAATTCTAGTGACAAGGCAGAAACCTGTGGTTCACCCAGTCATCCCAAAGCTGCCAAGCTGATCCACAAAGGGAAAGAACATTTTGTTATTAGAAGCGAAGGTAGGCGTTAATGAAAGGGTTTACCTGCTGTGGTAAAGGCAATCTGAGGGAGTTACAGGGATCTTTCATCTGCTTTTCCTCATATTAGTCCAGGATTGTATAGGATTTCCCATGATTAAGTATTTTCCCCTTAACAGACGCCAAAAGAATTATTCTGAAAACATTCTCTAGAACAAAATGTGAGCTGACTCAGTGGTCCTCCTTGGAAGAGAGAGACCTGGGGGAAAGTGACACAGTAGGAAGGGAAGATGCAGAACCATGTGGCCTGCCCCATGAGTCCCTATGTCGCAGTTCATGGTCTGAAGGCTATGGAAGGTCGCATCTTGGTGAGAGGTCCAGTTAGACACCTGTATGTGCATCTATGACAGAGAATTAAGATGGGCTAAAGGCGCAAGGGAGATGGCCCTCTCTCAGTGTTTCTCATTTGACGCATGAGATGACCTTCAAGATCTCTGTTCTGTACTTTCCACTTACTAGTCCAATGTGTTCTGGGACTTAATGTACTAATTTTCATAAGCCTTGTTAATTTTAAGATTATCGTCATTGCCACCATCACCTTCATCAGCCTCAACTATGGATTACCAAATGTCCTTGGTCGATGAGGTCCGCATGAATATGAATTTTACTCCAGATTCATCTAGTTTATGAAAAATAAGTATTGCTAATAACAGTTTACTAGTATTCCTGGATGAGATGACACACTAGTAATCTGGCCCCCATTAAAGCAAAAATAAAATGGCTAAATGACAAAATACTGGGTGATTGCATAGAAGACAAGCTGATATGCTAACCCTTATGTATCCTAACCACAGATGGGCTGCCCCTGTTTCCTTGTTCATTCACTCATTGGATGGATGTTGTTGAGTGTCTCCTCTGTGCCAAGCATTGTGCCAGGGTTGGGCTATAAGCATGAGCAATCCTGCTCTCAAGGAAACTTCAATCTGGTGAAGAAGACAGACATAATCTAAAAATCTTGTAAATCTGTGATGAGTTCAAGGAAGAAGGGTGCAAAGGGGCTGAGAGTAGGAGGGCCAATGACCTGTCAGGGAAGCCTTCTCCAGGAGGGGATGATTGACCTCAGGTTGGAAAGAAGAATAGCAAAAAACAGCTGACATTTACCGAATGACTGTTATGTGCCAGGCCCAGATTTTAGTGCTTTGTATGAATTATCTGTGAGGCATGGACTCAAGTTAACATACAGATGAGAGAGTTTAGTCTTCAAAACATTAGTAAGTTGTTTAGCATCATTCTGCTGGTGAGTAGAGGCGTGGGCATTGGACTTCAGTTTAATTCCAAAGCCTGGAGTCCTAACTACTCACATATACTCTCTCCCATCTTTCCTGAAACATAAGTTAACCAGGTGAAGAGAATGGAGGGAAAAGCGTACTGGGTAGGTGGAACAGCATGTGCAAAGCACAGAGGTGGAAGAGAGTTGGAAGTATTTGAGGAAGTGAAGGGAGGCAGGCTGGCTGGGGTTGCAGGTGGGCAGAGGGTGTTGAGGGAGCCTGGAGGGGCACAGGGCCAGGCCATGCAGGGCCTGGACAGTCATATCAGACTTTGGTCCTGCCCGATAAGAAGCCACTGGAGGGCACTAAGCAGGGGTGGCCATGATCAGACTTGAATTTTGAAATGGTCACTCTATCTATAGTACAGAGCTTAGAAGGGGGCAAAGGCAGATTTTGGTGAATTAAAACCCTTCGGTGGGGAGAGGGGGTGGGAGGTTTGAGAGCAGTGAAGGTGCTGAGCTAAGTCCTAACTTTCTGACCTCAGCTATTTGGTGGATAGTGGTATCCTCTCCTTAGGAGGGAACAGTGGGAGATGACATTGTTTGGATCACAGGGAGATGACAGGAAAATGTACTGAATTTGATTTGGGCAAGTTGAGTTTGAGTGCCTTTCTGACACCCAGGCTGAATCAGATTGTTTTTTTAAATCCTCATTGGGGGATAGTTTATTGATTTCAGAGAGAGAGGAAGTGGGAGAGAGAGAAAGAGAGAGAAAAGCATCAATTGGTTGCCTCCCATACATGCCCCACTGAGGGACTGAACCACAACCTGGGTACATGACCTGACCAGGAATCAAACCTACAGCCTTTTGGTGTACCAGACAATGTACAACCAGCTCAGTCACCTGGCCAGGCAGATTGTTTTGTGTATAGCTGAGGAGTGCAGGAGGAGGTTAGGGCAGGAGATAGAAATGTGTGTTATCCAAAGGAGAGGTGGTAATTGTGCCCATAGGAATGGGCCAGATGGTTGGGGAGAGAGCCTTTGTATTTTCGCCCCCACCCCCAACACTTGCTTCTTTTGAACTTGTCTTTGAGGGGCATGAGCCCTTCTCCTTGCCAGGTTAACCCTTCTATCTGCAAACCTGATTCCTTCCTCCCCTTCCCAGTCAGTCCTTCCCTCTTCACGCACATCTTCATCTTGTATCCCTCCGTCAGACTCCCGCAGTCTACTGCCTTGCTGTGTTCTTGCTCACCCTTGACTTTCTTAAGCGCTGACTTTTCTGTTTTTGACCTCCGTGAAGTCTCCTTTCAGCGGCAGCCAGTGACCCCTTCAGCACCAGCTCAAACAGCTCATCTCATCTCAGCCTGGACCTCCGGGCTTCTGCTTAGCATCTGATGATTGACGCCTCCGCCTTCAGACGGCCTCTTCTGGATTCCCAGGCACCGTGCTCTCCTGGCCCTCAACTCTTTGCCCATTTCTTCTGTCTCCACATACCCTTTCTCTGCTTCTGCCAGAGTGTACGTGTAAATACCCGCCAGGAGCGTTTTCTTCTTCCTCCTTCTATACCCACGCTTGCCATCTCAGCTATTTCGTTTAATCCCATGGCCTTCCCAACCACCTCATTGTGGTAGCACCCAAAACGAATACCCCTGACCCAAAGGCCACCTGCAGGCTGAACACCTCCCCCTGCATCCTGCTGGCATCCCAGCTCAGCCTGGCCTACATCAGACATTTTCTTTTCATTCTCCTTAATCCTCTTTAGTGTCAACATAGTTAAAGCCCTATTATCTCTCGCCTGGGACTTTTGCATTTGACTCCTAGGCAGTTTTTCTTCCTCATTTTCTTCTTGCTCTGAATGAATCCTATTCATCTGCTCTAAATGAATCATGTGTTTAACCAAGATTATATATCCTCAGCTCCAAATCTTTAATAATCCTCTATTGTCACTGAGTTAACCACTGCACACTAACCTAGTTTTAAAGACACTCTTAGTATGGTCCTGGCATAGACTCCCAGCTTTATTTCCTGCTTCCACCTGACATACAACTTCTAAGCCAGCTATGTCTGCCTCTTCTTCAGGCTGCATGACACTTGAAGACAGGCATCTGTATTCCCAGAATCCTAATATCACCTATAATTCATGTCTGGAACGTAGTAGGTGCTCACTTAAGTTTTGTTGTGCTCATGAAAAAGTATTTGCTAGTTCCTACAAATGTCTGATGCCTCCAGCCTTTGCCTTTGCTGATGGTGCCCTTCCTACCTGGAGAGAACCTCCTCTTTTTGTCATAAGAAGTAAGATGATGTATATTATAGTGCCATTTAAAACTGTGCATTATATATATTGTTATTATTATTTTACTCATTTATTAAAAATCTGTTCAACATTTTGGACTCATTTTCAAAGCCACTTTCTTCATGAAACCATCTTTATTCCCTTAATTTAAGAACTATCCCTTGCCGTGACTGGTGTGGCTCAGTGGATTGAGTGCTGGCTTATGAACCAAAGGGTCCCTGGTTTAATTCACAGTCTAAGACACATGCCTGGGTTGCAGGCCAGGTCCCCAGTGGGGAGTGCATGAGAGGCAACCACACATTGATGTTTCTCTCCCTCTTTTTCTCCCTCTTTTCCCCTCTATGAAAATAAATAAAATGTTTTTTTTAAAAAAAAACTATCCCTTTTTAGAACCTTCAAAATACTTCTCTTTGCTTTCATTTAAAAAATTATTTTAAATACCAGAATGGGATGCAGGGAAATGCCGAGGGAGATATGTTCCCTAGTTTAATATCTATGTTGTGGTTGATCACTAGGTACACATTTTATTATAATCCCTTTGATTCTAAACAGGAATTTGAAGACCTGTCATCTCTCCCTGTGCCCAGTCCTCCCAAATCCCTTCCCAGCAACCACTCACTTGGTTCAAACTTTTCAGAAATGGGGCTGTATCTTGCTCAGGTTTAGGTCCCCCGAAGCACCTAACAGGATGCCTTGCCTGCAGTAGGCTCTCAGTATTTGGTACCTGAATTATGTGAAATGATGCGGATGGCTGCCAGTACCTTCTATCACAAGTGGAAAAACGAGCCAGAGACTCGGAGCTGTGTTTATTTTGCTTCCTGACCCAGAAGGAAAGCAACCATGCTCCTCTCATGGAACCAACAAGAGGAGCAATGCAACCTAAGACCCACAGTGAGTAGCCGTCTCTGCCACTCAGTTTGGGGAGTAAATGAAATGAAGACATTATGGAGGTGGAAACATGAATACTGTGCAAACATACGCATGTTTCTTGTGGAGCTAATCTCTGTGTGATCTTTCATTTCCAACCCTCTGGCTCTGCTGGATTCCAGTCGCCAACCAAGTCCAGGGCCGGCACTTCAAACACATCACAGCCTTGTCTCTACCACAGGGGCTGGAGAGGGACTTACATAAAATTAAGCTTTGTTTTCAGAATCCTGTCTTTGTTATTTGAAATTGGTCTGCTCCTCAGTCAGTTAACAGAGAGGGGTATAATTATCAAATCCTAATTATCCCCATGGCTATAAAATGTTTAGGACCTTGTAGGAGTTTTCTCTCTAGGACATGATCCACCCCTTCCTTTTTAAAAAAATAAACAGAGAGCGTTGGCCAGAATCTTAGGATGAAGAAAATAACCCTGATGAAAGAGTTCTGGAGAGCTCTCCCAAAGCAGCCACTGAATTACGGGAAAAACATTTATGGGGAGAAACCACAAGGCATGGGAAGCAGGGTCTGACTTGGTCATCAATAAGTCCATTGTTTCTATCTGAGAATTTTATTTCTCCGTGGAAGTCCTCTTAAAGGACTAAGGCATTCAGAGCACTACCTCAGTGCTGTGCTGGGTCCTAGACTGACTTGGGCAGTGGGCGGGAGGACAGCCTTTGGTGTTGCACGAAGCTGAGCCGGTCACTGCGCCCAGGGGTTGATCTGCAGGCAGACGGACTACAGGTCACTCCTGGACTAGGTCAGGTTTCGATTCAGGGTCAGGAGATCCAAAAGTGAGGGCCGTCAACTCTTAAGTGGGAAACATATTATTTTATTTCTTTGCCCCCAGGATATTTATTTGTAAAATGGGCACAATAATTCCTGGGCCCAGCCTCCTTTGCCAAGTTTTTACATTGATCAAATCAGAAATGAGAAGGAGAGAAAGCAAAGCCAAAGCTGTTATCAAAGTGCTTTGAGTTACTGAAAATGTTGTAGGAATAGAACGTGCTCCTAGGCTTTCGTTTCATTTTGAAAGAGGCAACACGATTTTCTGATTGTTAAGCATCCCCCCCCCCATCCCAAATTAATGACAGACATTCAGGTGCTCCGAGCCCGGAGGGCACAGTGAGTGTGAACTTGTGAACTGACAGCCGGAGAGCCTGTGCTCTGTGAGCGTGAACGGCGGTGAAAAGAAGCCCATTCCAGGACGTCCTTCTTGGGTTTGAAGTCCTTGCCCAAACATGATTATGCAATGTTTTGAGAGTGAGTTCCAAGATCTCTTGAACGGCTTATGAGTTATTTTGTTTATTAAATAATTTTCTGAAATATACCAGGTTTTAATGACTCATAGATTCATGCAAACATATGTATGGCATTTAGAGTTATAAAATTAGAGAGGGAGAGATCATCCAATGCGCCCTGTGTTTCACAGGAAAGGAAACTGGGTGCCAGGAAGTCTCAGTGGTTTGCCCAGAGCTTTATGATGTATCCACGGGAAAGCTGGGGCTGCACCCCAACCTGCCAAGTTTCCCAGCTCATTGCTTTTTCTTTTGAACACATTTTTCATAACTATTCTGACTACATATTTTATTCTCATGGTCAATGCTAAATCCTTGGAAGAATAGCAGGAATGTTTTCCCCCCAGTGGTTTCAAAATAAGAGAAATGTTTTATACATTGTAATACACTGTGCTTTTGAGAATGTATAATTCTCTGTAAAATTCATAAGCCATAAAATGCCTTCAAACACACTCAGCCTTTACAAGAGAAGACTGCTACTAACACCAGATATGAAACTACCAAGTAGGAGGAAGTGGCTTGGTCAAAGTTACTGAAAATCAAAACTGGGACTTAAGAAAACTTGTGTTTTCAGTTCTGTTCTTGAGGTTTCTATGCTACCTGAATGTTGTTGCCTAAGTGTTTTTACGTACATGTAGGTGACTGCTACTCACAGAGATGAGACTCTGCCCACCACCCCTCCCACCTTTGTACAGCTCCAAACTGGAGCTTGGCTGAGGCCCAGTGTGTCCTTAGATGTTGACATCACGCCGCAGGGACGTGCTGATCCAGAGTGGACTGAGGTCTCCACTTCCTCGAGAAGGGCCAGACTAAATGATCAATGGCAGTGGTAATAATAACAGTAATAGTAATGATGTCAATGTTTATCAAATACTTATCATTTGAAGATGCTTTGCAAGTATTAACTAATTTGATCTTCCCGGCAAGCCTGTGCAGTGGGTGCCATTTTTCTCTCAATTTCATAGATGATGCAGCTGGGCCTCAGGGAGGGGCAGTTACATTCCAGGAAACGCAGCCAGCAAAAGTCCAGTCTGTGAAATTTGCATTTTTGTTTTTCTTATTAAAAATGTTTACAATGGTGATTTTCACATAATAACCCCAGCCATTCAATTCTTCGTCTTTGGGCAAAGATCCTTCCCTCTTTGAAGCTCAGTTTCTCAGTTCTGAAACTATTGCATCGAACCAGTTATCTTGCGAGTTTGCTCTCCTTTTACATGCCTAGCAGTCTGTCACGTCTTCTTACCTCCTACCTTATGCTCTTTGGAGCCAGGCTGTCCAGTCATATCCTATTCTGCTCTTCCCTGCTCCATCTTACCCTCTTTCCAGTGATGAACAGAAGTCACATAACATTATTATTTTTATGTACATACAAACATCAGGTGTGTTAACCACTGAAAACATTTTAACTTGGGAGAAAAAGAGGGAAAGAAAATAACCACTCCTTTTCTCCTCTCTCCTACTTCTTAGAATATTCATTTTAGCACATCCTTTCCTCCAAGGTAACACAGAATGCACTACTAATGAATATAAAGTTCAAAATCCCACAGTTCTTGCCATCACTCCAGCATGTTAATAGAGACAAAACAGGTAAAAATGAACAGAAGGGCAACCTGAAATGAGGAAACTGAAAGGTGATGCCACCGAATAAACATCCGGGTTTGTGTCCAAGCCTGTGTAGAAGAGACAGGCCTCGCCACTTGCGTGATACTGTTGGAGTGTGTTCTGGGGACACTGTGTTATTTGAATTTAAGGTCTTTCACAACATCAGCTACTGCAGGGCCACCCTCCTTGCCACCCCTGAAGAGTGACATCCCAGAAACTCTCTCCATCTATCATTTGAGATGCCTACCTGTGAGTTCAATGGTACAGTTTAGTGTGGCTTGGAAATAAATGATCACAAATGATAATTTCCTCAATTTAGAATCAATTCAAGATGTTGAAAGTTGTACCTTTTTATATGTGAAAGAGTTTTATGAAGTGCCTTTGCCAACTTTGAAATCAACTCAAGTATTAGAGCAAGAGAAGAGTGCAAACTGTCGTGGGTGATTGATCCTGAAAGGAGTAGAAGTAATTATTTACATGTGTATTTGACATTCCAACCACAAGGGGTTAAATTCCTGCTGGAGCTGATGCATTTTCTTCCTTATGAATTAAGCACTAAAGTATGTTCACTTCATCATTTTCCTTACACGCCTAGCTCTCCCTTTATTATGCCTTGTCTCCACTTGCCTGCAGACAGATTTGTCCATATTTTGCTTCTCACTCTAAATAATCCTGGTTGCTGCTGATGAGAGGATTGGTTAATGAGAAGGCTGTGAGATGTTGAAAAAGTTCTATTTTGCTTATAAAGCCATGGCTGTCTCTTTTATAATGTAACTTTTATCTTCTGACAGAGAGCTTGAATCTCACATCTCTTCTTGCTCCGTGTTTTTATTAATGGTTGAAAGTTACTATTCAAGGATTTAATTCTTCAGTCGTGGAGGGCTGGGTTGAAGATGGGGACACAGGTGGACGTTGCTCCCTGCTGCTCTGAAAGTGTCTCTCACAACCCTTTTATAGAACAGGGTGGTGAGCTCTTCTCCTGGGGGAGAGACAGTTTTATCCTCACATCATGAAATTAACCGACTGTGTGGCAAATGCACAACTGGATTCAGAACTGGCTTCTGTCACGCAGAAAGGTGTGTGAGTGTTGAGTTTAGCACAGGTCATTTCCTGTAGCAGCAGAAAGGCCTGCTACGAGAGGTCATAATGACCTTAACTCCGGTTTCTAGTTCAATCAATAACCCAGAGGCAAAGGTAATTACTTGATGTCTAATCACTACTTGAATTTTCTGCTTCACTGTATTTATATAGTTAGAGGAAAACAATTCTTGCAATAGGTACATGCTTTCCATCAAGGATGTAATACAAACGTAAACAAAATGTCCTTTGAAGTCAGTATTTGCTAGGGAAAGAAAGCATAGGGTGTTCTTGGTATTATTGTGGTACATAAGGCTTCACAAAATAGCAAAACATTGAACTTGCCATGTATTTATACACAGACACTATGAAGTGTAAGCAAAAAGCAGGGCTATATTTTAATAAAGTCAAATTCAGACATGCTTTGAGAGGCAAGACATTTTGTACTTACAGAGCTCATAGGTAGAGTTTTCAGTCCGTTTTTTCATGGGGAAAAAGCAGCAAAATATTTCATTAGAAAGTAAAACTGTGTCTTTACTGAATTTCCTTCAGATGAAACTGAATAGATGAATAATGTATATGTCTTATGCCAATAAAAAAAAAAAAAAGCCCTGTGATTTCTAAGGCTGTGACTTAAGGACCCAATTGACCCTTGAAGGCAAAGAAGATGGAAAACAAAAGAATAAATGGGTGGAAAATTCCACAGCTCAAAATCCCAAGGCTCTCTCAAGGACAAGATTGTTACTTGAGAAGGCTCTGTGGAATTTTTGACATTCTTGCACTATCTCACTTTGAAGATGGAGTGAAAACCGTGGTTTTTAGCCAGCATTGCTGTTCTCTGAGCGAGACTCCATTTGCGGGGACCTTGAGCAGCCGAGTCTTCGGGGAGTCTGTGGCAAATTGCCTTTCCACGGGGCTCTTAACGATGTGCACCCAGAAAGAGACCCACTCCTACCGGCAAAGCCTTTGATGAGAATTTTGGGTACTTGTATATTTTACTGCTAATCCTATGGAGTTTTGTTAAAAGTTCTTTTGCTGCAGAAGTCATAAGGACTTGCCACAAGGTGGGCTTGGGGGAGGTGGGACAGGGGCTGGGAGCTGGTGGTAAAGCCGTGTTCCTCCCCCTTTTCCTGCATGCAGAGCGGTTCCGTGGATGAGCTGAGCCCCACAATAACGTGCAAAGTCGACAAGTACGAAGTGACTTTTATTACTTTCTGCTGCGCAGTAAATTTGATAGTTTTCTAAGTCTCTAAAGTGTGTTTGAATCAAAGCAAATTCTCAAAGAAAACATCTAATAAAATGTACTCTCTTCTTACATGCATATATATAAAAAGAAATAAAAAATAAATAGAGGGAGGACTATGTAGGGGGGATTTAAAAAAATATTCACTCAAACATCTGGAATTTCAGTTTTTCTTCTTCAGCTAATTAGAGATTTTGTGTAGATGCAAAAGGTTTCGATTTTAAGGACACTTAAGAGAGCCTTTGGTGTAAACAGATAACAGTGTGAATAGCATACATAGTAGAATTATAAATTAATAGAAACAGTACTCTTTAAGTATTTATGAATATTTCTCATTGGCTCATTATTGTGATTTTGAACACCTAGTTTAAATTGTAAAATTGAGTTTGTCTTAATGTTTTCCAATATAGAAAGGATTCAAAATACACTTGGTTGTTCCTGTAAGAAACTGATGAACCGCACCATCGTCTCCTCCGCTCAGGACTAGATTATAGGTTAGAGGTGCTATATTAAGGATTGTTGCCCTGGCATGAGAAATCCTGCAGATCTTTCAGGCCAGGTACTTTTAGGGTTGCGCTGCATCCCACAGCATGGGCCTTGAGCAGAGCATTAAAGCAAGGTTTCAAGCTAAAAGGTATTTTCCTTTAAAAAAATGGTAGAGAAAGATTTTTTTCTTTAAGTTGTCTCTTCTTGAAATTTATACTTCTAACAAGATGTAATCAAATTATTTCCTTTTTACCGAATAAGACATTCTGTAACTCATAAAATGAAATAATAGAGAATGTAGCCATTGAGAAATTTGAACCAAGAAGAAAAATATAGTATCAATAATTTTTAGTAATATTTCTGCTGTATTAGTTAGCAAGTTTCTTTTGGTGAGAAGCCATTGGAAATGACTTAAAATAGAGAAACTATTAAAATGACCCTTATAGGATCTAAGGAAGAGTTGAATAGGTGGGCTTTGGGAAGGTGAGACACCATAAATTTAAAGATCATGTCAAATGACTCAGCTCTGGGGATAGCATCAATTTCCCAATTCGTGGGAGAAAAGCCGTAACTGGGCTAGTGTGGGTCAGTGTCTACCTTGGATCAAAGAATGAGAGGGGTGAGAGGACCAGATCACACAGCACAGTCCTGCCTTCTAGGAGGCAGGGCCCCAGGAGGGAGGACACATGTGACTTGCTGTAGCTGGGCATCCAAACACCACGAGAGGTGTTGAATTTAGAAACTACAGCTTCCAAGTTCTATGTGACATGTTTTATGAATATATATACACATACACACATATATACAATAATATATAATAAATAAATATATAATTAAAAATCAGATGGTTTCTTATGCACACTTCATAGCTATAGTTAGCAGATTGTAGGGATGATTATTGCAATACCAGGTAATTCGTTTCAAGGAATATTATCCTCACTACCATAGCCCAACCCTCTTGTTGGACACTTACCACAAGATCATTGGAGCAGAAATGTCATGAATGGGAAATCGCCCGTAAGAACATATTTAGTGGGTAAATGTGCAAGCTAAAACAGCTTGTGCAATCAAAATCTCAATCTGTGGTTAATCTGTGTTTGTTCTTCACCCACTTGTACTTAAGAGTCCTTGTCAACTCATTCTCTGGTTTGATTAATCCTTCTTGATGTCCTGTTGTCTGCCGACATGTCTATAAATCATGAACTCAACACTAAAGTTGTCATGGCTCTGGCTCCCAAAGAGTTTAAATTCTAGAAGGTAATTCAGTTCCATGGGTTTGAGCTACAGTTTAGGGTAAGTCAAGCGCCCTATAGGGGTACATTTCAGAGACACCAGTGCAGATGTAGAATGCCAGGGAAGACTTCCTGGAAGAATAAGTAAGAAAAAATAATCAGGAAACTGAAGGAGTGTGGAGTTGGGAAAGAAGATAATGGAAGAACATTTTAGCCAGAATGTGCAAAATCTCAGAGGCAATATTGGGCATTTTTTAAGTGGAGGACTGCAATTAGAACAGTATGGATTACGGAGACTGAGGTGGGGAGTTGTCATTATATGAAGCTGGAAGGTAAACAAAGGTCAGCAAATTAAAGGTATGGTGAGTAATGTTAAGGACTTTATTTTGAGGATGATGATTAAAGTGTTTTAAATGGGGGATACATGATTACATTTTTGTATTATAAAACTTACTGTGGAGACTGGACTAGAGCAGGTAAGACTGGAGGTGGGGACACTAGTTAGGAGAATAGCAGGAATCTAAGAGAGAGGAAGAGAGCAGTGGATTGGATCAAAGTGGTGCCTGTGGTGATGGAAAGACATGAATGAAGACAAGCGATCCATAGGATGTCTTGTTTGATGGGATATGGGGAGTGGCGAATAAAGCGTGAAGGTGAGGACGAAATCAGGCTTCTGGCTTGGGCAGCGCAGTAGCCGACAGGACCAGTCACTGAGCTGGGGAAGAGCAGGGTGGGGTAGAAATAGTGAGTTCTGTTTATGGCATGGTGTACGTAACTGCTGATCTTAGCGGATGAGTAGAGGTGCGCAGTAGTCGTTACAGGTCTGGTGATCAGGAAAAGGATCTGGGATAGAGATATGCATTTGGGAACCAATGGAAGAAGGTGGAACTGTGAAGAGAGAGGTATTAAAGAAAGCTGCTAATGCTTAGTCTTTTTTTATTGAGGTAAAGTTGGCACATAACACTATTAAGTTTCAGGTGTACAAAATTTTAATTTGACATCTGTATCCACTGCAAAGTGATCACCACCATGATCTCTTAGTCTTGGGGGGAGGGCTCTAAATGGTGATACACCTTCATAGTCTCTTTAAGGGAAGGGTAGAGGAAGCTTCTGATGTTGGCACCTTTGAGAACAATCACTAGTGAGACTGAAGCAAACCTAAACCATGCAGGGAACCCTCCCTTTTGCAAGGGGATGCAAAGGCAAAGAAGAGATTTCTCTTCCCTTACATAGTACTGTGTGTGCTCAAATGAGTTGAAAGTAAAAAAAAAATCTCTTGTGAACGCTTTCCTTCCATGCGTGGAACCTGGACTGATCATCTGAACACGCTGCTTCTCCTCACAACTGCTGGAGCAGGCATGGCTGGAATGCTGATCAGGCTAATACAGGTTAGTGGCCTGTGCTACCTCATGGACTCCTGATGTCACAGATTATATTTTGTCATCATCTCTGTAGACTAATTTCTCTAACCAGAGCCTAGTGAATGGCAAGTGCTTGGTAAATATTCATTGATTCTGTCAAAGTTCTTTGACAGAAGGACACTCTCATATTTTAAGAATTCCTTCTTGTGCTGTCCAGTCACTTATTTCTCAGAGTGCAGTGAGGATGTCCAATAGGGTGGATTGGAGACAAGGTCCAGGTCTTCTTGAAGCTTAGATTTATCTTGTATGGACTGCTTGGAAGTTCTCTGGCATGTGGGATCTCAGAATTGTGAGAAAGACCCCTAAAATTCTATCAACAAATCTTCACCCTCAAGTTTTGTTTGATGCCTTCCTTATGGTAAACTAATTTTAAAACTTATTAGTTAAAGGTTATAGCCAAGGGAGGAAAATAGTGTTAATGGCTGTTAGGATTCTACTGGTTGCTAGTAATAGAATATCTAACCCAAAGTCGCTTAAGCAAAGCAAAAATATGGCTTCAGGCCCGGCTTTAAATTGGACTCAACGATGTGGCCAGGGAGAGCTACTCTTGCCAATTTTGGTTCTACTTCCTTTGGGTTAATTACATTCTCAGCCAGTGAGTTTTGGTTCCAGTTTTTCTGGGTTGACTCCATTGTTCTTTCATGATTGCAAGATAGTTACTAGGAATTGTAAAATCCTTCCAAGCTGAAAATCCCGATGAAGAAAAGTCAGAGTCATTGTTGTGGCATCCCCTGCCAAACTCTAATCGGCTCTGACTGGGTCACTTGACTGTCCATAAACCTATCATTATGATCCAGAGAATGAGAAATACTGATTAGTTTAGACCTGATCTCGTTCTCTATTCTGAGCCCAAGGCGCATCGGCTGGCTTACAAGGTGGGTTGTAAATCGGGGCTCCGTTACTAGCAGAAGAGCAAATGAATGCCCAGTGGGAAAAACAATCGATGCATGTGATTCACGCTTTTCTCCTTTGGCCCCCATGGCAGACATCGATGATATTCGTGATGCTTTTCCTCACATGTCTTTGGCAACCTTGTCAATGCAGTGCTGTAGTCAGCCCCTAACAGTCCATCAGCGTCGGCAAGCAAGATGAACATAACCTTTATGGAGAACATACCGGAAATTCTAGGAGAAAGCCATGCTTTTCCTCACCAGCAAGTCGAGGCAGAAGAGGAGAAGACATCTAGGGTGAGATGAAAATTGACATTGATGAGGATTTTCAGTTGCTCCTTTTTTTTGTTTTCTCTCTCTGTGTTAGTTTATGTATAAGAAATATTTTTAATAGGTTTTGAGAGACTCTCTGGGGTTGGGGAATAGTAACAAATTTTTCCTTTTCAGGGTGGACATTAAAAGCATTGTTAAACATTCTGTGATTTCAGTAGGCTCAGTGTGGCCAAGATAACTACATATTTTCCTACAAAAAAATGCAAAACATAAATAAGTGAATCAGACTCAAACAGACAGGCTCACTTCTGGGGACCAGTGGTCAGGATTTCAGGAATTCTGAGGCTGGACCCTGACTGCACCACCAGAACTAGCACCTAAGTGACCACCTGTGAGGTCACAGAAGTCCCAGAAGGCCCCTGTCTTCCTGTGCCATCATCCCAAATGCTTCTAGCACTGGCTCACTTGGGCCAGAAACTCCAGAATTAAACACTCATTTTGTGATTTAAAAGCTTTTCTTTCTTTATCTCCTCTTAATATGCCCTTAGAAAGGTCATGTGAAGAACAGACCATTATGTTCTACTGGCTCTTCACAACTCTCTAGCAGGAGTGTTGGATTGGCCTTTGAAAACAGCTTTTATGACATGGGAAGTGGGAAAGGCAATGAGGGGCAAGGCGGGTGCCAAAAAGGAATAAAGGTGTCCATAAAGAGGAGGCTGAGAAAGCCACAGACAAATGCTACTTCTCACTTTATTATAGGGTCTGGCTGTAGCTTTGAGGATCCAGTTTAAGACCCTCCAAGTTACAATGTGTTTATTCCATCCATCCATCCATCCATATTAATTTAAATTTATTGAGTATCTGCTACATCCAAGGCACTGAAGGGAGTGCAAAGATGTCATTTCTGACTAAGGAATCTTAATTACCTAGTTATATAAGGTGGAGAAATAGTAATATTGCCCTGTTTTGCATAGTGTTTCAAAAGTTTTCAAGGTTATTATTCCATGATTATTCATACCCTTTGATCTAGAAGAGTGTGCTATTTTCTCAATCACAAAATGCAGTACTTTCTCTAAATTCTTTGGGGTTTAACTAATAAGCCAACATGACAACGCCGAAACATTTCATTTGTCGATAGTATATTTATATAGGTGTTCTCAGTAATCTCTACTTCTTTCCCCGTCTCCTTTTTTCTTCTCTCTCTCTCTCAGATCCACTCACCTCTTCCCCCACCCTCCCTTCTATTACCCCTTTCTCTTCTTCTCAATAAACTTCCCTCTGCCTTGGTTTATATAGCCTCTTCTCTTAATCCTACTTCCTTATTTTTCTCCTCCCCCTTCCTCTTTCTACCCCTTTATCAGTCCTTTCCTCCCTTGTCCATTCCCCCTCCCTCAGCTTTGCTTCTTTTGATCTCATTTCTCCCACTGCACACAGACCTCCGTGTGGTGAGGAAAAGGAGGAGTTTGATTTTATATAGCTCTGAGTTTACAGCCTTGGCCCCAGAGAGGAAGAGGACACTCTGTTCTTCCAATATCCATCTATAAATTACTTCATTTAACCCAACCTGGGTTGTATCTACGTTCCTTGTCAGCCACCCAAGCTGGGGGATGAGCACTGTGAGGTAGCCCATGAGAGCTGTGGGCTCCGCTCGAGGCCAGGGCCGTAGTTACTGTGAGTGGCAGTTGCACCAAGCTAAGTGGAGGTAGGGGGCGAGTGGCTCCCTCACAAAGTGGAAGTGAACCACTCTATTCCCAGAAGAAACTGGGGAAGAAATAAACAGGAAAAAGCAAAACAAAACAAAAACAAAATAAAAGGCAATATTTACCCCTCCTCCCATGCCCAGCAGACAGTTGTTTTTAAGATTATTTAACATAAGATGTACCTTAGGGTCTTCAGAAACTTTTTCAGGATAAAATTTACTAAAGATAAGCTAAAGTTCATCAATATTTATTTTCATGCAGCCCTGATAGATTGACACTGAATTCAAGTCATTATCTCCTAGTGAAGGGAGAAATTAATGTGTTATTTAACAACTAGTGGCTGAATCATTCATGGTGACATGAAGAAAAGGGTTTTACAGCATCATAAAAAATCCGTTTGTGAAAGCTATCACGAAGTATCTAGAGACCAATAGAATAAACAATTAAAGGATCAACTCAATTCAATCATATTTATTGAGTGTATATTTTGTGCCAGGACCACCAAATTAAATTATAATTATACAAGGAAGAAAATAATAAAATGACTAACTGGTATACATTTGAAAAGGTGGGAATCTGCTAAATATATCTTCAGCGTAAGTACTGAGACTTGAGGTGGGGAGGCTGGCAGGGAGGGCTGCTGACGTCACCAGGCTGGGTGAGCTCTGCACACCTTCTGGGGGTGTCTGGAGGAGGCAGAGGGGGTGGTGGTGCTCAAGCTCATTGTCATGCATGCTTCCTCCTAGCCTTTCAGATGTGGCATGGTACTAACACCTTACGGTTCCCAGGGCTGTTTGGCCAATAAAATGTTTTCATGTGCACTGTCTCATTTGATTCTATATAACTGCTCTGTGAGGTCAGGTGGGACAATCAGCATCATGCCCAGTGAATGAGGAAGATCCAGTCCAACAACACACTGGTCATCAAAGAGAGAGCTAGGACTCAAGTTGAGCTTTTCTGAGTGCAAGATAGGCACCTTCCCTCACTGCATCACTGCAGCGTTCTTAGCAGAGGACAATGGAGGGCTGATGTCTTGTTCTTGGGCGCCCCTCTGCCTGGGCCTACACTGGATTTGGCCTGCCCAAGTCTCTTCTTCACTGGTTTCTGATCTTTCCTGCAGCAGGGATCCTTTCCTTTCCAAGTGCAGGTATCATCCAAGGCAGTTGAATCTGAAATTCGTCAACCATCATAATTCTCTTGGGGAACTTTAAAACCCCTTCTAACACTCCCTCACTTTCCCTAACACACTCCTGCTCCCAACACCTTCTTGATTTCTGTTAACATTTTGACATTGTTGCAGGTCAGCTTGTCTCTGAGACACAGTTAGGATCACAAATGTTTGCTGAGGAGTGACCGCTGTGAAAGGGAAAGAAAGGGAGGTGGGACTGAGCATGGGGAGCCGTCAAACTGCACGCAGCCCTGACAGTCTGTGCCAGCCCCGTGGAGGGGTCTGGGGCCGTTAGAGGAATGCTCACTTGGTGGAAATGGCCAGGCCTTGTACTACTGCCTAGCTCAGTTATGGTCTAGGGCAGGGTGTCAAACTCATTTTCACCAGAGGCCGCATCAGCCCCATGATTGCCTTCAAAGGGCCGAATGTGATTTTAGGACTGTATACACGTAACTACTCCTTAGCAGTTAAGCGAGAGCTCGGTGCTGCCGCTGGGTAGGAACAAGGTGCCGGCCGGATAAAACAAGGTGGAGGGCTGGATTCGGCCCACGGGCCTTGTGTTGGTCCCCTGTGGTCTAGGGCCTCTTGAGAAGAGCATGACCTTCGCCTGAAAGCTAAAGGAACTAACAGCTACAGCTGTCGCCTCACCACAGTCCTTGCAGCTAGGCAGGGAGTCCTTTCTTGAAGGGGGGATCTGAGCTGCACATCTCTGTGCCAACAACATCTTTTGGTATGCTGATTTGTGTTGGTCATTTAATTCTTTTATGTCTTTAGATCTTACTTCACTAACTGGAGTAAAACCTTAACAGTCAAGGCCTCAGTATTACTGGACAGGCGGCCTGGCCCTGAGCGGGTCTGCTGAGGGCCAGCTAGTGGCGTGTGGGTTCTTGACTTTGTACAGGAAAGATTTCACAGCACAAGTCAGGTGACTGTGAGGATGCATTTATTAAAGCTGGGGACGGTGGAACAAGGAAGGGCTCAGCGTGGAAGAAGCAACAGGAGAGCCTAGGCTGAACTGCCTTAGCTCACTGGGAAGTCAGAGAAAATGGACCCCGAGGACAGGTTCAGGGGATTAGCCTGGGATGCGCAGCTGCTGCTGATTGCTCCCCTGGTTGCAAGTCTTGGGGTCTCTTAGAGTTTAGGAAACGCTGGCCTGTGGGGGAAGAAGTGAGGGAGGGAGAGGGGGAAGGGCAGGGCACAGGCTGCTCCCCAGAGGGTGCTCACCTGCTGGGTCCTTTATCTTGAGCCTTTCATCTCTCTCTTGTAGGCTTGAATCTTGGGGAGGCCTCAGGGGAGGGTTTCAGCAGAATATTCACTAGTTTTCCAGGTGTGCTCTTTCAGGGTCATGGCCTCCACCAATTGGTCAGGGCCAGGGCATGGGGGGGGTTAGTCATTTTAGTTGGTCCTGATGTCCATCCACCTGGTTTTGCTGCTTTTCTGCGCCTGGAGGTGAAGCTCAACTGAGGCCTAGATGCTCTCTCTAGAGCAGCGACCTTTTGTATCTGACTGTAAATTCCTGGGCCATTGTGTTCAGCTGTCTGTCTCAGTTTCCCTATTCTACTTGCCAAGGAATTTTCCTAGCTTCTTACTATCCTGTCTTGTTAGGACATCAACAAACACCTGAAAGTAATATTGAATATATAATAAAAATGAAGAAAAAAAGTCAGGCCCATTTTATGGATTTTTAAAAACCCCTTCTGCACAGCAGCACGTTAGATTTCCTGTTAGACCATTGGTTGGATTAGGGAACAAAATAACTGGGTGCCTCTGGAATAAAAAGGATGGTAAGTCTTCAAAACATCCATAGAAGAGAGATAACACCTCTCTTGGAGAAACTTGACAAGTTGGAACTAAGAACAAATGATAAACATGGGCTTTATTTAAAATTTAATTAAGCTTCAAACTTTTGGGTGTGTTAGACTACAAATATTTCATGTACCAGTGGAAACAAATCCTTGAGGTTTATACTTTGGAAGATGAATATTGGTAGGCCAGTCACAGCTCCTGGATTTAGAGTCGATTCACTAAGAGGCGTAGCTTTACAGAAAAAGATGGCTTTCTCTTCTTGGGTGATTGGCTGGTCGTGAGAGGTAACCAGCCCTCATGAACTGCCTTTAAGTACTTCTGCAGAACTTGGTACCTCAGAGAATGACTTTAGGGACTAGTCAGTGCCATCAGAAATACCTCTCTGCAGGAGGAGGTCGGGATGGGAATGTTTGTGTGCCCAGACATTCTGTATCAGGCCCACGTGGCTTTTCCACGTATGGAAGCTTCCTTGTCCAGGAGCAATAGTTAAAGCAATCATTCCCACTCACTTCATGTTGACACTGCAAAAGCTTTAAAATACATTTCCCCAGAGGCAAAATACACTTGACAAACACAGAGAACTATCTTTTTTCCAGCACAAACAGCTGTCTTCCATTTTTGGCATAGAAAGGGAAGAACTAAAATGACTAATCTCACTAAGTATTGCAATAAAAGTGCTGATGAAACCCTAACTACATACTTCACATGTTTAGTAGCCCTGTAATTACAGTTCTAGTTTTTAAAAAAGGATAACTTCCAGGGCACATTTAATTACTATCTGCCTTTGTCATGGCCTTCCTTCCCATAGGAGCACTCTACTCAGGCACTGACCCCCAACGTCAGTCTTTTATCAGCCCTGAAAAGGTAAATGTGTTTTTCAATAAAACATCCTTCTTTAATGCCATCTCTATTATCCTAGAAGATACTTGGAGAAACAATCAGTAGTGGTTGATCAGAATTGGAGCTTGAATATCTTAGTATTATGCTACCATCTATACTTCATTAAAGCATCAAGCTGTATTTATTTTGATCTATTCCTGAATGAATAGTTCATGGGTTGTATATCAATGAAACAGAAGCCTAGCAATGGAAATCTTGTTCAGGAAATTATTTTAGAAAATGTTCATTTTAAACAATATTTAGGGTTAACAAAGGTAAATTGAGGAAGATGTTTTTAAAAATCAAATTGATTTCTCTATTATTCAATATATTTGAAAATTGGGCCTCAAAAGGTCATCAGTGCTGTAGGTAATTTTGCAGGCGTAGCTGCCTTCCCTCGCATGCTTTTAATTCCCACATTTCTTTCTGCTGTGAGCTGGAGGTGGGGCTTATAATGACTGATGTCCTTTAGGACCCACCTGTGGAACACCAGGAAGTTGTGAGCAGTGTCTGTGGTGTTTGCATAATTCTCAGGCCCACCTTGAGCATCCTTGTCGGCATTTAGGACTGGGATGTTGGCCATTCTCAGAAGAGCCTCTAGAAGCTTGTAACCACATGCCTGAAGGTAGCAGTAACATAGCTTCATCCTGCTTTGTCAGATTATGTGGGAGTCTGCATGCTGGGGATGGGTAAGTATGGGCTTGGAATCATACCAAGTAGACTTAGAGTCCGGGTCTGTTACTTGGAAAGTGCATTGCATCTTGGGCAATTTTACTTAACCTCTCTAACTCTGTTTTCTCACATGGAACACAGGGATAATAATAGCACATCATAGGGCTCCTAAGAGAAGAAATTCAATAATGTGTGAGAAGCCCTTAGCATACTGCCTGGCACACAGCAAACTGTTCCGTAAGTGATAGCAATGCTTATTACTATAGACAAACTAACAGGAGACCCAAGTGATGATGCAGCATGTCTAGAAGAATTTTTTTAGACATGGCATCTATCTGGGAGAAACTATGTTTCAGTCAAGATTCTTTTAGTTGTAAAGAAACAAACCATATTGGGCCTGAGTGAAAGTTTAAGGAAGAATCTCACAGGATAGTGATGAAAGATTGAGTCGTGCTCAAAGGTGTTGCCGGGAGCTGGGACCCACAATGGGAGTTACTTTCTGTCCCTCGGTCTCCACATGGCCTTCCTGTCTGTGCTTCTGTCCATATTTCCGCTCCCTTCTCCTCTGCCTTGGCCAGATGATTCTGCTTATGTATCTTGCATAAGGCTCCAGTGTCCTCCCAGACACCACTAGTAGCAACAGGCTTGTGTGTCTCTTGACAAACAATTGGTGAGAGCAACCCGCTAGGCTGGGTTATCTGAGTCAGGCCACATGGGTCCTAGGCCATTGCTCAGCCAATGCATTGGCTCATTTTAGGTCAACTGTTCACCCATGATCCAATCAATAGTGGCTCATAGTCAGGGTCATGTGGGAGGTTAGAATTCCCTGTCTCATTCAGGCCAGTGGGCAGAACAGGTTTTCTAGAGAAAGAGACTATTTATATTTAGTAAGTCTGCCTGAGTGTTGGCATTGGTGCTGCTAGCAGCTTTGCTAATTGAGTACTAATGACAAGGGCCCAATCACAGAGAAGTTGGAAAGACCTGAAAACTGGGGGGCCTTCCTCCCCTCTTCCCAGATGTAGCTAGTATCAAGGTGGCTGCTCCATGAAGACATATCTCTCCATTTGTGCCTTTCAGAGCAGTAGGTCAGAATGGCAAGGACTATGCTAAGTTTTCCCATGCAGAGGGAGGAACAAGTAAAAGATTGTGGGTGGAGAGGGAGGGGGCTGGATTTGGGAAAGGGGGTGAATCAGTGTGGGCCAGCTTGTTGAGGAGCTGTGACTCTCCAGAGAGGGCAGAGGAGGGCAGGCCAGGGAGGTCTTCAGGGCTCAGGGAAATGGCTGACCCAGTGGAGAGAAGGCTTTCTAACTTCCTCTGGCCCAGAGCTCCAGGGCCTGGTTTTTCCTCTCTGTTCTGGCAAGGGAGGTAGCTTTTTCTGAAGAGGTGTTCACTGCTGCCACAGCTGTGCTGGACTCTCCCCCAGGGCACTGAGTTCTCTAGAGAATTGTACCAGGGCAGCAGGTTAGTGAGGACAAGTTGCCTCTTTGAGGCCTAGCCCTAGAAATAACTGATAAGCCCCTGAAGCTCTCACTCCCCAATGTGGCCAAAGCCTCTGTACTTTCCCTTCAGTCAGGACAGGTAGTAGCTTGATTGCGTGAACATCTTCCGGTATCATTTAGCTGTAATTGCGTTTCAGTAAATAATGTGACCCGTGGGTCACGTGGACAGAATGAAGAGTAGCTCTCTTCAGCAACCAAATGGCTTTGGCCAAAAGTTGGGGTTATGGATCTGTGCCCTGAGGCTTCTACAGGGAAGGGAGCATGTGGGGAGGTCCTGGGAAAGGGATCAGCGGCAGATTGAAGTAAAAATAATTAAAGTAACAACAACATAGTAATAGGTTCTATTTATTTGGCACCACTTAAGTATCACACACTTTGCGTACATTTATTGGGTATTTCTCCCCAAGCCCTGAAAAGGAACTATTGAAATATCTGTTGTACAGATGAGGGAACCAAAGTCAGAGTGACTCAGTAACTTGCCCAAGTCCATACGGAGGCTGATTTGAAGTTTGAAAATTCTGTTGCCATTTGCTCCGTGTTGAGACAGGTGGTGGTGGATGCTGCTGAGGAGGATTAGCGGAATTTCATCCTAAAAATAATACAGAGGGTGCAAACAAGAAGAAAGGAAAGGGGTTTTACTTTGAGATCTAGATGGAGGGACGGAAGGAAGACCAGTAACCAAGTCAGCTAGAACAGAAGGGGAAGGGGAAGGGTGGGTGGCCATGCTCAAGGATTTGGACATAGCAGCTTCACCAAATGGAAAGTTCAGGTCCTCTGGGTTGTCTGGATAGAGGGGGTCAAAGCTAGAGGGGAGTTAGGATACCCCTGATGGGGCAAAAAGGCTTGGCTATTATCTCACATTACAACAAAATGTTTATGAAATAGATTTTTTAATCAGTTTTTGCTCCTCTTTTCGCTGCTTAACTCCCCCTCCTGGAGCAGTGCCCGACCAGGGAGGTGCTGCATTTGCTGCTGATGAATGAACGGTGAAACCCAAACGCGCCCGCCTCCCACTCGTATGCGCCTCTGTTCTAACTGTTTGTTCCGCACAAATATGACACTGTCTGGGTCATTTCACTTTTGATATAAAAAGTCTTCATGTCTGGTTGGGGTAGTTCCCTGCCCCTTCTGCCCCAACACTGTATCTTAACTTCCTTCAAAACTTTTTGTCTATCATTGGGTTTTTGCTGGCCCACATACATTTTAGAGTCATTTTGTCAAAACCATATTGGGATTTTGATTTGGAATTTATGAATTCATCTGTGGAGAATTCACATCCTTACAGTATTGGGTCTTGTCATCCGTGTAGCAGGTAGTTCAGTAAGTGAAAGAGCGTGGATGAGAATCCAGGTCTGTCGGCCTTCCACACCAGCTCTGTTTGCTGCTGCTGACCTTCGCGGACCCGATTACACTTGTACATGCGGCAGGACTCTGGAACTCACTCTGCTTAGTGTCACGGTCACATCCTAAAGAGCTGGCTGATTACTGTCCTTCACTTGTAATGTGCTCTGCATCTGTCTCAGGGGCCTGCTGTCATTCTGTGGTCAAATGCAGTTAGCTCCGTGTCAAACATTCTCTGAATGTGGCCATGACCTTCGTCTGTGGGAAACTCCTTTCAGTCATCCTGGGAGGGGGCTTTATGATTCACTTTTAAATTAATTACCTTGGGAATAAAAGTGAAAGTTTAAAAGAAGCTAATGGCTTATAGCACCCAAGCTCCTTTGATTTTACTTTGCTGACATGTTTCTTATTAACCATGGGAGTTCATGAGGCAATAACTAGAGTGCTTGAGCAATCCCTGTGGGGTCACAGGTCACCAAGCTGTGTGCTGTGTGCTGTGTGCTGCCTCTCTCCTACCCCAAGGCAGTGACAGACTCTGCTAGCCTTCTATGTCACCTTCTTTTCCAATGAGCCTACGGATCACAGAATCCTTTCAATGTGGTGCTCCAGTAAGGTCTACTAATTGACTGTCTGTGGTACAAAGAGGAAATCTATTTACCATCCTTTTTCTAGTTTGGTCTAGGAAGTTTAGAAGCATCTACCACTGGAAAGAAGCCAAAATCAGAGGCCTTCTGTTGCTTGGAACACTAGGGGAGCTATGTCAGCCCCTTTGTCTAAAGGCAGGAAGTCTTGAGTGGAAGAGCCATCTGAATTTGTGATGGCAGAAGTTTGGTTTGGATGATGGGCTAGGTTCAAAGTATGTGTGGGTGCCCAGAGTGTGTAGAAAGAGCTGGGTTTCCTAGCAAATGAAGGTGACCAGGAAACAGGCAGATGACCCAGCAGGTGGCTTTGGTACATACTACAATATATGAATAGAGCTTTTCTATAAGAATAGTAATAAACACTGCAGCCCTTTTGGGTTGGGATGTAGGATAATTGTCATGTTAATTTCACATAATATACCTGCATGTCAGTAAGTCATATTTAGCACCAAAAGTATAGGAATTACTTTGCTATTGCTTATCCAGATTGCCTGTTATCCTGCATTTCTATAGATCCAGATTTGCTGCTAAGTAAGGCAGTGGCTGAACACAGCTGTGTGCTGCTGGACTCAGACAAGGATTCAATTCTTTGCTCTGCTACTTTCAGGGCATGTGACCTGGGACAACATATATAACCTATCTGAAGCTCAGTTTTTCCTCTGTATAGTAGGGATAATAATAGAAGTTATCTAGAGGGTTGCTTGAGGATTGAGCATTTAGAGTACTTAACTTGGCATAGGAAGCACTCAACCCTATACTGGTATTAACACCTTCTCCTCTGTTTGTCTAACACTCAGAGTCAGTGGGCTTAAATGCAAAACAGTTTGGAGGTGTTCAGGGGAATGAGTATTTTTGGTGTCTGAGGCTTGAGTCAATATAAGAATAACCTTATCTTTGGTGCTAGAGGCCATATTTGACCCACAGATTATACCTACACATTTTGAAGAATAAAATTTGGATACTAAGTTATAGTTTACCATTGGGTCTATCAAAAAACCTTTTTTATTTTTAAAGTCATCATTTTAGAATCATGAATTTTGAAATCATTTCAGATATCAAATATATACATAGGTTTAAAAATCCCTTTTGCCTGAAATATTAACATTAAATCTTGCTGAAGGTATAGATGTCTACATGTTAGTTTTAGACTTTTGGGCTGTTTACAAAATAAGCAAGATAAGAAAAATGCAGGAGTTAAGGCTTTGTGAAGGTTTGGTATGATTAAAGAAATATATAAAAATGGGAATATTGTATACTCTTTGACTAAGGGCAGAAACCATTTGTAGATGCTCTCGTAAGGG